>MZNV01001659.1:0-36817 GCA_002081555.1 Protostelium mycophagum | reverse complement strand
TCTGTACCCAACACTCTGATATTAGAGATGTCACCCAGTGATAGCAATGCTTTAATTACCACACTCAATTGTGGCCTATCCAACATAGTTGCTGTGGGCACCAAAAATCAGAAGGAGGTTGCAAAGTCAGTTGATGAGAGTCTCACAGCAGAGGGATCCAACCACCTCCTAAAGTATTTACTATAGCCCTTTTTTAGGGGGCTCTACCTCTTCTTTGGTATTGCTCTTTGCAGACTCTATGACTCTATATATCTAGATATATTGCAGAAACCTTCTACTAAAGCTGCTAAGGCGCCGGTCAAAAAAGCGCAAGATAGCCCTTCCAGAAAAGCCGCAAAATATATGCCCAAGGTCTCTGGACATCCTCTCAACAAGTCTATATATCTTGACATATTGCAGAAACCCTCTACTAAAGCTGCTAAGGCGCCAGTCAAAAAATTGCAAGATAGCCCTCCCAGAAAAGCCGCAAAATGTATGCCTAAGATCTCTGAATATCCTCCCAATAAGAGAGGCAAAAAATAGGCTTTTTTAATTAATAAAAAACAATGATTAATGATTACATTAATGTTTTTATTTATTGGGATTTTAGACTTGTACAAATTTTGCTCTCAATTCTCCCAAAAATAGTAAAAAATTCCATCATAGTCATTTTTTTTAATCACAAGCCCAAGATCTCCGAACATCCTCCCAACAAGAGAGGCAGAAAAATAGGCTTTTTTAATTAATAAAAAACAATGATTAATGATTACATTTATGTTTTTATTTATTGGGATTTTAGACTTGAACAAATTTTGCTCTCAATTCTCCTAAAAATAGTCAAAAAATTCCATCATAGTCATTTTTTTTTAATCACAAGATATAACAAACTCTATACACCTTATTTATATACATTTTTGTTCCTGTAGATCCTCCTCATGCATAACCTGCTCACAGAATAATTTTGGAAGAGTATAACTTAGTAATATAATTCTACCTCAGGTTATCAAGACTCTTAATTAAACTCAAAGGCAGAAATATAGTGTTTTTGCATATATTAATTTTGCTTAAATATGTCATTATATTGTAAATTTGATGATTTTTATGTATAAAAAACTACTACTGTTTGGCATTATTTTTTTAAAATTGCAAAATTAGGCTGGACCAAGGTTGCACAAAAAAAACATAATATATAACAAAGAAGTGTCCCAAAACTATCAGTTGCTTTTCTGCTGATACCAATTTGTTTGATGTCTACTCAAGGTATTTTAGGAACCAGTACCACGCACAAGTAGGTCAAGCGAAGTGCTCATGCCGTTGCAAAAGTAATTTATGTCAAATTTTGACACCATTGAATTTCTTTGTGAAGAAAAATGTTATATTTGGATGAATATGGGTCACAACTGTTCAGAGTGACCATTGTGAAGAAGAATTGAGCAGGTCCACAAACGCATTAGTTTGGTGCATTTAATTTGAAAAATATAGATTTGTCTGAGATTGTTGTGAAGCTGCCGCAAAAGCGCTCGTTGATTCAGGCTTGTGTTTCAGACATGAAACCTCTGTCTGTGTTTCTGCCAAAACCGAATCGGAATCCAACGTTTCCTCGCGGGGGTTGGGAGGATTGTGAATGGCATTTTTGGCATATCCGACACGAGATTACATTTCACGACTCATCTGAATGGAAATGTCACTTGCATAATCCGTGAGCGCTGACCGATTTCCGTTGTAGATTGACACCTTCTCCGGAACTTCCGCAAAAAATGTACATCACGTTGGACAGAACAGAAGAGGACCTCATGCGGCCACCAACAGCGGGATGCAAACAACATACAGAGAAAGTACCACTCACAGAACAGAAAGCGGAGACGCTAAAGAGGTGGTTCGTGAAGCACGTCCAGAATCCATATCCCAC
Source organism: Protostelium mycophagum (assembly GCA_002081555.1). Lineage (NCBI taxonomy): Eukaryota > Evosea > Variosea > Protosteliida > Protosteliaceae > Protostelium > Protostelium mycophagum. Next base: position 34,929 of record MZNV01001659.1, on the reverse strand, counting down.
ATCGATAGAAAAAATGGCTCTAGCGAGCGAGACCGGGCTCTCTCTAAGTAAGAAACTCAATCAAGTTGAGGATTAAAAACTGACGACCACAGATCAAGTCAGCATGTGGTTTATTAATGCTCGGCGAAGACTGCTAAGTAAGAACGAAACATCCAACAAGAGATATAGCAAAGACGTAGATATCATGAGAAAGGAACAAGACACACGGATCATCATGGAATGGGCCCTCTCAAAGAAGATCACATCCCCAGAAATGATAGGACTGGAAGACTGTGCCGAGATCGTCTCGCTGATTGGATGGACCCCCAGCGAAATAGCCAGCTGGATCAACAACGGAAAAGCCTGGCTTGGTGAGTGTCGCGCACATTTCAAAGACGTCGAAGAAAGTTGACGGTGTGACAGCCGTCCAAATCAAATCCGCGGAGATTCAGAAAATATTGGACATTCACTATTCACGACCTCCTGAGAAGGAAGCACAACCAGTAGAGGTCCCAGAATTACCACAACATGAGAGCCATCCGGTGAGATGGGTCTTCACACATAGGACAATAAAATCGTAATAAATAATGCGCAATTTGGTCAGATCCTAATTTTCCAGGAAACAACCACATGTTTGAAGGCGCCCTTGATGCGGCAGGAGGCTCCGCGGAAAAGAACATGGTGAAAGTCTTCTGAATCTCTCAGAAAATTTCAAATAACATAAATTGCATTAACCACTGTAATTGAGGCGTAACCACGACACCGCGTCGATGGTCCAGTGGTAGAATTTCCGCCTGCCACGCGGGAGACCCGGGTTCGATTCCCGGTCGACGCACGGTTTTGATACTCTAAGTCTACAAATTCTTTCCTCTTGCCTCAGAGTTTATTGGCGAAGATGATCACTTTTTTTAGGGATGGGCTCTGTCGAGAACGCCATCCGATCTAATGATATCAATGCGATAGAGGTATATGATAGATAGAGAAAAAAGACTGATAAAACAAAGTCGTTAATCGCTGAGGGTAACTCCATAAACATAAAGAATGAATCTGGACTGTACTGCGTAGAGGTCGCGACGGCCACAGAGATGTCGAGAAGAGGAAGGAGAGGACAAACAGGTTGGTCTGCCTGTACTTTAATCGATCTGACTCATGCAGGACCACCGTTGCAGACTCTAAGAGCAGTATTGACAGGAGAACCGGAAATTATTGGCATCAACCGTTCAATATTGTTGGCTTCCTCTCAAGTATGTCTTGATTCTATCATTATCTGAAAACTCAGGCACGACATGATATCGTATCACTTTTGATCTCTCATGCTGATGACCATGGACTCATAGTGGATGTGAATACAGTCGATCAAGACACAGGAAACAATTCTCTGATCGCAGCAGTCAGTTATCACGATGTGAAGAAAGAGTGACTATTTCTATTCTCTTTATATTCAAATATTAGTATAAAATTGTAAATATTCCAATATTGAAGAATTATTGAAATAAAAATTTATTTTAATAGGTTAATCGAATTATTATTGAGGAAGGGGGCAGATGTGAACGCTAAAAATAGACAAGAAAACGGGTGCCTGCACAAGATGGCGTCCAAACCACATCTCAAGCCAGAGCAGATCCAGATCTTAGAGATCCTTCTTCTACAACCAGTCAGTCATCTTATCATTCCTCACCAATTATTTAAATAAAATAATAAAATAATCTGATTTTCCATAGAATGTGGATATCTCAACACAGAACACACAAGGAGGTAGTTTTTCCTATAAATAATAAATAAATATAATTTCATAAAAATCTCAATCTTGTCAGGCAAAGCCACAAAGCGCCACAACTAATTTCTAAGCCGAAAATGTTGTGCAAAAAATATTTATTATTATAAATTGATGAATGTAGATACGCCCTTGATCAAAGCATGCAGACAAGGGAATGACGCCGTTGTAGACTCACTTTTGGAAAGACTAAACCAAGGCGATGTGCTCATCTACAACCGTTCGGGTATCAATATAATAGTCGTCCGAAAATTTTTAAAAAAATTTGCTCCAAAAAATCAAAATAAACACTGAAAAATCTCGAAAGTTTAATCAATTGAAAAATCCAAATAAAATTAAAATACGAAGGTTATACTGCCGCCCACGAGGCCGCGATTTGGTGCCAGCATCAAGTCCTCTCCAAAATCTCCGCGAAATTTCCCAGAATTCTCTCAGTTGGTGACACGTCATCAGGAGATCTACCTCTACACCTTGCCGGTGATGAATTAAATATGGTGGGTGTTTTCTTCACGAAAACCTCGTTACTTACCGCGACAGGGACACGGTTTCTACTTGGGTGAAACACAGATTGCTCCTATAAATAGAACCGAGGCGGAGAATTGGGCCTCCGGAAAAATAAATACATCCGAGGCAGTGTCTACAACAGTACAAGTGATTGTAGACGCGGGTGGTGACATCAGAGCAGTCAACAAGTATGCAAATTTTCAACAAAAAATCAGAAAAATCAGCATATAATGCCGTTGTAGATGGAGTTGTAGATGACCAAATTTCCAGGCATAAATCTAACGCTCTGCATCGGATGAGTGTCCCATGGTTAAAAATCCAAAAGATATTGGAACACTTTCAAGATAAATCCGCGGCATTGTCTCAGGAAGACGAACACGGTAACGTCCCGTTTGTTAACGCGATCAAGCTCGGTAAAGTCGAGCACGTCAGGAAGATGCTGGAGATCGTTTCTGGTGAGTCGTTTTTCGGTTTGGTCTCGTGTTTTTCGGTAAGAACACGGTTGTTAACGCGTCATCTTACCGCCAAACTCTGCTGCATTCTTCAACTTTAAAAAATTTAAAATTTTAAAAGATTAGAAAGAATTGAATAATGAAGGTGGAGAGATTGATTTGAATTCTGATAAGGTGAGGAGATTTTTCTCGTTTGAAAATTAAATATGAAGGTTTCCCGCCTTTTGGAACTGACACGTAACCGTCTACAACCTGCGGAGTCCTCGAATTTCCTTCGCGCCGCCTGCGTTTTGGACGAAAATTCACCGCTTGTGGAGGTGAGAGATTGTCCATCTACAACAACCAAAAGCCATCTTGCTAAAAATAGCTGCATTAATGTCGGCATTTGAAAAAAAATTTTATAAAATAAATTTCGCAGGCTCTTCTTGTAAAAGGAGATCTTAAATCTGCGATCAACGTTCCGAATGAGCGAGGAGCCACGGCCATACATGCCGCAGCCGCCACAAACTCCGTGAACATTCTCAGAATTTTACTGGACTCCGGGGCTGACCCAGAGTTGAGTGCCACCCCCGTCGTCCCAAAAGTTCGTGCCATCCACCCGGACAAATTCTGAAATTTCACAGACTTTTCATCTGGATGAGAATGTCATGTCGCGCATGATGCAAAACACTGGCGTAGGAATGTCTTCATTTAAACACGCGTTTTATGATGTCATATAACATTTTCCCGCCAAAATTTGACAGTTCTTAGATCGCCCACCAGAGTCAGATTTTGACACGGGGAGAAGACCTGAAGCACAACCAGAGAAGCCCCTGAACGCCATAGAAACAGCCGTCTACAACTTGTCAGTGAATTCAGCGTTAGAATTGATCACAAGGAAATACCCGAATGTACAACATGCCAGGTCTGGATTTTTAAAAAAATTTTGTTTTTTAGAATAGTTCAAAAATTTTATAAACTGCAATTGTAGATTGAGGATCTGTAGGAATTCTGCAGAGGCACTGTTGGTAAGAAATAGACGTGACGTCTCTGGATCCACCCTGTTGCATAAAGCGGTCGCCGCGGGCGACCACCCCTCTGTACAAGGTCTCATTCATTTGTGCCAGTGTGACGTCAACGCTAGTAAGAACGAAGTCGACGCTTACGCCGATGGGGGTGCCCCCCTGCATATCGGTGAGAATTTTTTGGTTGGTTGTAGAACGTCAAAATGACTTTTGAAGCCGCACAAAACAACCAGCTGGAATGCGCGAGAATTTTACTGGAAAATGGTGCTGATATGCACTCTGCTTGCAATTACGAGTCCAACACGTGAGCGTTGTAGATCGTCAACATATGATATCTCACATTGTACAGTCCGTTACACGTGGCCGCCCGATTCGGCAGTCTTTCAGTCTTACAGTTGTTGCTGAGCCGAGGCGCAGACGTCTCGATCGTGAATGCTGATGGTGATGATGTGGAGGGAGTGGCTGCCTACGCAGACAGTGAAGAGTGCATGGAGGCCATCAGAAAAGCGAGGTCAAAAGAATAAAAGTGATCTCGATTCATCAACTTGCATTCCACACATTAGGTGTCTTTTGGTGTGTTGGCTTGGTTTTGTTATTTCGCTTGTTTCCGCGAAGTTGGAACGCAACATTTTGGTGATACTCGAGATTTATTTTTGCACATCCACATCTCACGCAGAGCTCATTTAACCCTTCAGACCCACACACAACAAGAAGGGAAACTTTGCCATCTCTCCGGTCTCTGTCTTCTTCTCCAGCTATAAAATGTCAGTTCAATCATGATATCATGTGCGTGATGAAAAATGACTCACCACAAAGCTGACTTTGACGGAAACATCTTTGAATCCACTGTCCTCCAGTAACTTGGTCATCTACAATTCATCAGAGAATGTCAACCTTCAACTTACATTTTAAAGGTGTTCTTTGGTAATGAAACTTGTAAGAAAGGTTTTTATTTGCATTTGCAAAAACGGCTGGTTGATTTTTTTAAGAAGTAAAAATAATTTAAATACCTCTTCTACACTGATGCCATGCCTCTCCACACCCTCCATCTTGTGTTGGGGGTGGAAGGCCTCAGATGTGTCCGTCTACAATGGTGAATAAACCAATGAAATTTTGCAAAATTCTTACTTTTTGAAAATCAGAAATGGCGAGGAAACCACCAGGGGCCAAGAGATGATGTGACAGCTGGATCGTCTTTTGCATGTCTGGAATATGATGGAAGACGAGATGTGACACGATCAAAGAAAATCTAAATCTCTCAATATGAAGACCTTGTCGTTCACTTCAAAGTTGACAATAAAAATACCTCATTTATAAATCATCAATTTAATGTTAATGTGCATCAAGAAAATTCAAGTAAAAAAATCCTCTGGAGTATAATTTCAAATTGCTAAAGATTTTCAGTGGAAAATCATCTCTTATCGAGAGAAAATTTTATTATTAGACAGAAACGATTTAAGATCTCTTTTCAAAAACTCATGCAAAATGGTAGTGTCACAGAGAAACAGACAAAGTCTCACGTTCTTTTGTCGCTTGGGAGTTGATCCTCATTTTCCAACATCACTTCCAAACCTTGGATGTTGGCATGTTCTTTCCTCTTTGCATTGAACACGTTGATCATGCCAGAAGAGGTGTCAACACCAAGAAGGGCCTTTACATCTCTTGAAAGACGTGTCGATAAGAGGCCAGTCCCTTCGCACATAATGAGAATGATTTAAAAATGTATTGCTCACCACAACCAATCTCCAGAACATCCCAATTCATCCCACAACTTTCTAATGGTATTTGTCTCTTGATGGCTTGATAGGCGTTGTCGGCAGCAAATATATGACGTGGATCATCATCCCACTTGGCCGCCTCTTCGTCAAAGCGATTCTAAATAGTCACACAACATGTTGAGTGGTGAGCGATACCTTTTGTTCCATTTATCTTTGATTTGTTTTAGCAGTTGTAATTTGGTCGAATTGTGGAGACGCGAGACTTCATGTCAATATTCATCTGTACGTGTGAAAGAGCTGACAAATGCCTCCACAGGCAGTACATGCCTTGTCAATATTTTTCAGACATTTTTTCAGTTCGCAATAAGCGCAGAAGATGATTTTGAATGTTAAATTTGGCGGCAAAAATGTGATAAAATTACAATAAAATTTATGATTTTATTATTATAAAGAGACAAATTAAAATTATTTTGTACAAAGTGTTCTTCACTTTATCAAATGTTCATTCTTTCAGAATGGCCGCTTTCTTCATGACATTATACAGTACTTCTTTCGATGAGGCTTGTAATTTTTGCTTTTGGACTCCAGAGTCGTAGATCAGAAACATTGGGTAGACAATGACTCCCAGTTTCATCATCTCCTCCTCTTCAAGATTGTCTATCGAGCACGAAAAGAAGGTGGAGAAGGGGCATTTTCTCGAAATATCCTCGTAAATGGGGACTAACTGCTCGTGAACGTTGGATCCGGGTTCATACATATAAATGACCACATTCCCAAGAGGTGTCTTTGTTCTGGCTGCGTCCAATAGTTCTATGTATGTTCTGACCTCTTTGACTGGCATGATGACGTCCGCTGATTTTGATTTGGATTGATCCAAACAAACGTTTTTACGTCATCTTCATTCCGCTTTTTTTCAGCAATCGCCACCATGGCCGATGTAAAGAAACCAAAGTTCAAATTTCAAAAGAAAAGGACAGAGACAGAGACAGCACCATTAGAATCAGCATCAGCACCAAAAAATGTCGAGAGAGACATCACACCAAAGATTGATGTCATCTGGTCGGATGAAGCCAGTCTTACCAATGAAGATAATGATCTTCTTCGAGAAACTTTTTGGAAAGCATCAACGGCTTTGATCAAGAGTAATCAAATCTTCATGTGCACGACTCAGCCCCATAGGCGTATCAGAGATCACTTCTCCGTCAAGCATCAAATCTGTGTTTGAATTGACTTTGAGTCCGAAAGAACAATTTCAATTTGAGTGTGGCGACGCCATCGCCGTTCTTCCTCGTAATGATCCTTCAGAAGTTCAGGAAGTGATCACTTTGCTCAATCTAGATCCCAAATCTTGCTTCAAATTAAGGGTACCATTTCCACTCTTTGTTGTCATCACTCACATATCAAGAGTGTGGATGGCGCTCGGCTGCCACCTCACTTGTCTTATATGACAACTCAAGATATCATCTCTGTACATGACTATCTCTCGAGGTGATCTCTCGGCATGTTCTGTTCATCTTCTAAAAACAGGATCCTGATGAGACATCATAGCGTCTATCCACTGAAAGAAATACAAAGATTTTGATTATTTGAAGGTGGGTTGACCTTCGTGCCACTACAAAGAAGATCCTTTTGAAGACAATGGCATCAAGATGTGAAGATCCGAAGCAGCGCGAAGAACTCGAATTCTTGTGCTCAAGAGAGGGGTCCACAAAGTATATTAATGAGGTCGTTTTCATACTTATATAGAAGGCAATTTTGAACGCGTTAGCGACCGTAAAAGATCTCGTTATCATACCGTGAAACTTATACTTGTAAATATCTTTATGACAATGAAAAATTCATCAAAATTGTAAAAAAATTACCAACAGTATATTAGATCGTTATGCCAGGCACCTCTTGGACGAAAATTCTCAGAAAATTCGACTCATCTACAATCAAATTGGACCAAATCATCGAGTACATTCCCCCCCTCACCCCCCGCTACTATTCCATAGCGTCTTCGCCCACACAAGTGAAATTTCTCGGAGTTTTCCATACCAAAATAACGATATCACAGCATGACATCAAAATTGTCTTCACAAAAATTTCAGACCCACTACCTGGTGTCTGCAGTAATCACATGTTACGAAACAATGTCGACAATGTGAACCACTTGTCCGTCTTCTTGAGGCCGCCGGGGACATTCCGTCTTCATTTAGGAGATGCGCCGATCGTCATGACTTGTGCGGGCACCGGACTCGCCCCTTTCATCGGCTTTTTAAGACATCTCAAACAAACTGAACACAGAGGAGGTAAGATATCTCACCAAGTCACGAGAATTCTTCGAATTTTCTGTGAAGATGACGGCAGCAGGTCCAGTGTGGCTTTATTTTGGTTGTAGAGAGGCATCAGATAGATTATTCACAGAAGAGTTGGAACAATTTCGGCGGGAAAATATTCTGGACAGTCTCCGTGTCTCTTACTCTAGAGCCTCAGAAAGAAAAGTAGAATTTTTTATCTTTTTAACAAATTCACAAGATTAGGTTTATGTGCAACATCTCATCGCAGAAGACGGCGACCAGGTAAAATTCTGAAAAATAATTATAAAGTTTACAACGAAATATAAATAAATTCGAAATTCTCAACTCCGGCTAATGAAAAAATCGAACTTTTTCATTTATCCGGCATGAAAGTTGGTCCTCCGGTTTTCTTGTGGCGCCTTTGGTGGTGCCCGAGCGAAGTTTTATGAGGAATAAAATGCAGAGCTCAGCTCATTGTTGGAGGTCTTAGACATCAAAACTTTGGGCAAAACAACTTCTTTGTGCTGCACATCTAGAAAGGGAGAAGCGTCACGCAATGTGTAAAGCAGTAGTGCTAACCGCTAGAACAGTTATCTGAGCTCATGTTGCAAGGTGCGAGGGTCTACATATGCGGGTGAGTGTTTTGGAAATCCAAAGAAGATCTGAAATTGATTGAGCAGTGATGGGGTAGGAATGACTTCGGGAGTAATGGCAACATTGTCTTCCATATTCGCAGAGAGGTTCGCGCAATACAAAGAAGAAGGCAGGATCATGGTCGACTCCTGGGGATAAAGATAATAATTTACTCGGTATATGAGCGTATATCATCATATGTAATGCCATGATATAAATTTGGAAGTCGACCTACTTCTCTTTTCACAAGTTTATCTGGTATGTTTTTGTCATAATAGTAAGTTAGTTCAAGCTCTTCCAGTTGTTTGTGGCCAGCATTGCTATAAAACAGGCCACGCAGGCGACCAGTATGAAAGCTCCAACGTAATCACAGAAGTGGCCCATCTTACATTCATTAACATCGTATCAGTTCATTCCACTCCTCACCTTTCAATTGAAAAAAAGCGTAGTTTTGAGGTGGTTGATGTGCGTGTGTTATTCTGAATGACCCGTGGTCTTGAATGAAAATTCCTGATGATGGTCGGAACCTTCTTCTCTGAACAGCGGAAATTCAGAAATTTGAAAAAAACAAACATGTTTGAGAAGATGAATCAACAGCATCGACTAATTTTGTCAATCTCGCGCGGTTCAACAGAATTGGAGTTTTGTCATACCGTTGTTGTGTCATATGATATTTCGCAATATATTATTAATATTACAATACTGGTTTAGACCCGCCATAGCAGGCCGTTGTGTGTTGTGGCATGCTGTGGCACACCACGGCTGCCGAGCGTGGGCTGTGTACAATATCACTTGAACAATTATCCCACCGGAATTCCTGCAGCCAAATCCCGTATCAAGCAACTGGACCATCTACACCTGGCCAAGCCAGCACGTGTCCTCCTTGCTCGTCATCATGATAAATAAATAACTAAAAAATTGTTTATTGCGTTGTAGATGATCAGTAGAGTCCTGTAGACAGGTCTTCTTCCTCGAAAATTCTTTCGGCGGCCAATTTTGCAGACAGAAGCACAAGGGGCATGCCGCTGCCGGGGTGGGTCGAAGCCCCCGAAAAAAAGATGTTGGATATCTGGTTGTAGATGAGTGATGACGTCATCAGAGGGGTTTCATTTATCACCTTGGAGTGCTTGTTGGAAGGTCTGAAGAAGCCGATCTGCCAAAACTCGTGGCTCAGGCCAAAGGTGACTCCCTTAGCGAGGTTGTAGCTGAAAATAGATTATTTCAATGTGTTTTCTGAAAAATAAAATTCTTTAATAAAAATAAAATTTCAGTTCATTCGCAAGATTTTTCAAAGATTTTGCATTAAAATTATAAAAAAATTACTTGTCACGCCATTCTAAGGGTGTCAATGTGTGCTCCCACTTGATGTTTCTCTCAATATCAATTCCTTCGTTCTTCAACCGCTCCAAGACGTACCTAGAAATTTCAGCAAAATTTCATGTCGGACTACAACGAGGATGATTACCTCCTGCATAAATCTTGTTTTTCTTTCCAAAATTTGGGGTTGTCATTGTGAGGGGCGATGTGGCCCACGGGGACTAGAATCTGCGATTTGGTTATTCGCAGAATCCCGGGAGATGTTTGTTCTGATCGTGGGAAAAGCCGTGAAATTCCGAAGAATTTTCAATGAAATTACACAATAATATAAAAACAAAGAGACGACAGCAATACCATAATAGAATCTTGTCCTTTGGGCGCGGCCGTGGCGTCCGATCTTTGCGGAGCATTGATGTAAAATGAAGGCTCTTTGGGTACATCGTGGCCGTCAAAAATAGTGTGGCAAGCCTCTTCATAATGATCGCTGAGGAACATATTGTGGTGGTGGATCTCTGGGAACACCTGAGAAAAGTCAGTGAAATTTCGAGATTTACGCTCTTGTAGATTCAGAAATTCAGAGGAAAATTGTGATGAGACCTTGTCGAGGGCCCAGTAGAACATGATGGCCGATGATGTGTACTTCAATTGGTCCATTTTTCTGGTCTGTTTCTCGTCCCTCAACAACTTGTCGTAGACAAATCTGGAGATGTCATGAGATGGTGTGCGACAGTCTAATTATACATACGGGAGATCAGCGTTGCAGACGATGATATCAGCATCTACAACTTGTCCATTTTTGAGGAGAACCTGAAAAAACTCAGCAAAAATAGAAGAGTACGACTAAAAAAAGTAGGCTCCAATGGGACTCGAACCCATGATCTCTTCCTTACTAGGGAAGCGCCTTGCCAACTTGGCCATGGAGCCTGATGTGACCACAGCACGGGCACTGAACTGTGAAATCATTTACCTGCTTAGCTTTTCCCTTCTCGACGACTATTCTTTCTACCTCACTGTTGAATCTGTACCTCGCCCCTAACCTCTCACTGATTCTCCTGAGAGCCCTTGGTATCTCATGCATTCCTGTATTATTTTATTATTTATGTTGAAATTTTTTTTGTTTATTTCTTCCTCTTGATTTTTCTCAATAAGAAGAAAGAAAAACTGGTCAAATTTGGCTGTCTACAACGAGACATACCTCCTTTTGGATACCATATACCGTCTGTATATTCGGTGTATTGCATCAGTGAATATGTCGCCTGTGCTTGGAACGGTGATAATCCCAAGTACATATCTACAACTCTGTAAATACGTCCATCTGAATTAAGAAATAAATAATTACTCTGGAAGGTCACGACAGATCTTAAATTGTGGCTTTTGAAAAACGTAGAAACATATGACCAATGGTTACGCTGTCATCTATCAGTATTTTTTATTATTTTAATTTTTTTTGTGGAATTTTTATGGAAATCGTCACTGAAGATAAATAGATTGAATAAATTGAAGAGATTGAAATATTATTTAATTTTCAAAAATGAAGCAAAAAATTACCAGAGGCCTGAGGGTGAAAATCATGTACATCTTTCTGGGGTCGAAATATTCGAAAATATTCCTGAAGTTTCTCCCAATCACGTGCTCTATCGAACCATAATAGTGGGTGCTGGCCTGTGATGACGTCATCATACGGTTTATGTGACATCTCCAAGTAACTGTATCATCGAAAAATCTTTTTATTTTAGAATGAAGAATTCAGAAAACTCTCGCACCTGCTCGATGTATCTCATCCACTGTCTGAAGGACCCGGGTTCAATCCTTTCCAACTGCTCCTTCATTTTTGTCAAATCTGAAGTGGGCAGAAATGAAGTCCCATCCGCAAAATGAATATTGTACAAAGGATCCACTTTCACCAGATTCAAATCGTTGTAGAGATCCTTAACGCGATTCAGAACGGTAACTTGACGAGACACACGCGATAAGACTGACCTTGTCCAGATCTTTGAACAAGATCTCGAAGAGCTGGGGCATCAGCATGATGGAAGGTCCGATATCAAAACGGTGCCCATCTTTTTCGTAGTAATCGCAGCGGCCACCTGCACCAGTTGAGACGCAAACATAAAGACATCTTTTTTGTTTAAGATGTGTCATAGATTTTTTTACAAAAAGTGGAGCACAATCCACCTCCAACTTCGTCTACAACAGTGTTGTAGAATGTAACATTTTTACTAAATTTTCTAAATTTTTCAAAAATCACCTTCGTGTTCGTTTTTCTCCAAGACTTCTACTTGATAACCGGCCTTGGCTAATCTTGCAGCCACCGCGAGTCCTCCAAGTCCGGCACCAATCACCACCACTTTTTTCTGTTTGCGTTATGCTACCGCGTCTCGACACGTTTTCTACCGTGAAAACGGGGAAAAAATCACCTTGCTACGCTCCGCTTTTTTTTCTGCGGAGAAAGTGCGGCCTTCTAGTTTTTCGTAAAGTTGATTTTCTGATGATATCGGGGCGAAAACGTGAGCTCTGGTGGGTCTCCCCGCAGGCTGAATGAAATATCTACAAAGTTGTAGATGTATTCATTTTATTTGCTTTTTATAGTTTTTGTATAATCCTTTGTCCAATTGAAAAAATCTTGAAAATTTGAAAAATTCACCTTTCAAAAAGAAAAACACTTTGGACGATGAGTATATTTGCAACTAAAAAGAATAACGCCTCCTCGATGGGTAAGTTTCCCAGAATTTTCTGGGGTTGTCAGTCAATCTACAACGAATGTCTTTTTTCTCACGTGACCGGTGCTGTGTTCCTCGGAAAATCTCCAGGAGCCGAGTTTTATTGCAATGCAATCTGCGAACCAGTAATATGCTGTGGACAATGTGATTGCTGTCAACACCTATTGTAATAATAAATACGATAAATCAGATAAATTTTATGTAAAAAAGTGAAATTTTCTTCGAAATTCCAAAAGAATTTGCCGGAAATATAGTAGAAAATTCACCTTTCCGCGGGTCAAATAATCGCGGAGAAGGAGATCTCCAGCAGAAAACCAATGAGCAGAAATAAAAGGACAGTAGTAGCTCAATATCAACCTCAAATAGTATTGTTTTCCTGTGTCTAAAAATAGAACAGAGAGTATTCCTGGAAACCTTGAGTATTATTCCCGAAAATTCTTTCATATAACTCTTCACGATTTGAATTTCTCGAATTTACAGCAGCGAAGACGTGCAGAGGCACGCCATGTCCATTGTACAATTTCTGGTGTTGAAAAACACACCTGCAGAGAGCCAAGTAAAGCCTCCAATCAGCCTGATAATAAGTCTAGTTTTGGCGGGAAAAGGGTATCTGTGATAATCCGAGAATTTTCCGTGGGTGTACTGGGGCTCGAATAATATGAAATAGAGAAGACCTGAGACGAGTGTCTGAATAATAAAGAAGGCGTACTCCTCATACGGGACTCCATATACTGTTCCAAGAACCTGATAGAGTCAACAGGTCATGACGTCACAATATCGGTGTGGATCGGCTTTGTTTGTAAAATGATGATTAGAGATCGTGTCACCTGACCCTCTTCGTAACCCCAAACACCTGTAGCGACGAGATGTATGTCCCAAGGTGTGGCGGCGATGAAAGATACAGCGGAGAAGACGAGAAGACCGAGGGTTCTGATCGAATCTAACCTTCTGGTGACCAGAGCCGTAAAGAACAAGATCGCGAGCTGCGAAGATCAACCGATCACAAACTACAAAGCGAGAAATGACGTGTTAGGCGTACCACAGGGAAGTTGAATATACGATGAAAGTCCATATAAGTGAAATGTCTGGAGATGGCAGGGGGAATGGCATCTATGGCCAGATCGACACCTCGAACCCAATAATCCGTCATGATGACCTCTTTAGGGCACTGGAGTGTGCTTAGAGTGGCGATCACGGGCAAATAGAACTAAAAAGTTCCCGGCTCGGCCCGACGAGGGGGTCACGTGAGTGTGTCAATGAGTTTTCAAGACGTCTTAGAATAATTATTCCGGCCCATCTTTTTCCTTGAGTCTACAACGTGTCAGTTTTGCGAATGTCATCAATTCCTTGATCATAATGTCAAGTCTCTCTCAGTTAGGCAAGTTACCGTCTCTGAACGTCGTCTTATTCCAACCTAGGATACACTGGAATACAGGTGAGCTTGATCACATTACTGCTAACACTGTGTTCACAAGGAATGAAGGAGATCAGGCAACATTGGAAGAACGTGTCTTGGATTTAATGCAAAACTTCATCTCATCAAACCATATGGTTTCACCATAGACGATTCGAAACTAAAGAGGGCCGGTCTCGATTATTGGTGTGTTTTTTCATCTGTGGAATCACGCTCAAAGAAAATAGGGATAAGATTGATCTGAAAGAATACGATGATTGGGATCACTTTAAGAGATCTAGCACTGATATGGGCAAGAGTGAGACATTCCATCTTATCCTGTTTTAATAACAATTAGAACATTTTTTCACAACAATGGGGACAACGTCACTCGTCGATCTCGATTTTTGGGAGGTATTTTATTTTACAATATTCGTTATCATGTCAGAAGACGTTACATCTTCATCACAATAAAGAGATGAAAGAACAGAATCAAATCGCCACTGTGGATCTTCCTAGACTGATATCACAAAGCAGATATCTAAAATTACAAACCAAAACTATGACCCTCAAAAAATAAACACTGACATGAATAGAAACCAAAGAATAAAGAGGACAACACACAGGACTCCCTTTGCTTGGTGTTTGGCTCGGAAACCGACGGACTGAGACAGATCAGGGACCAGATTATAGATGAATCCCTCGTCTTCATTCCTCAAGACGGGCGTCACATACGATGTTACAATCTCTGTATCTTTTGATTTTTATTGTTTTTGTTTTCTGGATTGCAGAGTTTGGTCAGATCCCTCGTAACCACGTTAAAAATCTCGGTAATTAACGTGTTCATTATGGAGGAGTCTGACCAGTACTTGCAAAAAACGAACGAAGAGAATTCAGATTTTTTTGAATAATCGACAATTTTTTCTTCATAGAAAAAGCGAATTCAGTGACGATGGCCTTGTGGGAAGCTTACAGACAATTTCAAAAAAAATAAATTTGATTTTGTTTTATCATAGGGATTTTGGAAATTTTTTCAATGAAAAAGAAACTTTCAGCCTAACAGATATGACTTTTCACATTAAAACCTATATTTAAAGATTCCACGGTAACTGCTGTGAAGGTTTACGCTAAGAAACTGGAGTTGTAGAATTACTTAGTGCCTCGAGGCCGCATGACATGCCGCGCAGGATGATCAGAACTCCAAACATCGGCCGTTCTCGAACGCCGGGACTTGGAGGACATTTTTTCCAAAAGATATCACAACGCAGACACAGAATATTTCTTTCGTGTAGGGTATAGTAGGGAAGAGATAATGTTCAAGAGCAGCCCAAAAGTGACTCGCATGCCGAGCGTGAGAGCCTTCACAGACAAGGTCCATTACTACAGTTACATAGAGTCCATCTGAATCTTGACAGCTCCGTCATGTCCGTACGTCTGACGAGATAGAGAAGAAGGCGTCCATGTTAGATGAGATTGACCTACTGCTTCCAAAGATCTACCGAAATTTTGAAAAAGAGACCAAGGTGTTGATGGGTCAGCAACAATCATCAATTTATAATTCTAAATCATTCAAGAGACAACAGAAGCTCATGAGAGTGTACAGGACGGATTTAGAACGTACAAGACAAAGGTGTGTGGAGACATGGCCGAGATGGACGATCTGAGTGAGCCATTCATCTCCCTGAACATCCATTTAATCTCTAACAGGAAATGTCCTCTCTCGTGCAGACTTCTTCTTCAATGAGATCGTTAAGATGGAAACTGCCACTAGGCACTCTATTGAGGCATCATGTGTCATTCCATTGAGAAAAATTGTTAAAGAGGACATGCCTTTAGCCAGAGAGAAGAGGAATGAGTGGTCTCATAAGAAATCAGACATGGATAACCACATTAAGAAGAGTGAGGCCGCGAAGGAGAAGGGCAAAAATTACGAGCACGAATCTGAGCTGAAAGCGAGCACAGCTGCATTCAAAGAGGTAAGCATGTGCCAATGGAGTCCTAGTTGAAAAAATATATAGACGGACATACAAACAAATCAATACTTGGACGATTTATTGGGTATTATATTTATTTTTGAAGAATAATTTTTGACTTGAAAAATTAATTTTAAATGATTTTCAGATTCTTGCACTTTTGCTCTGATACAAGTGATACAATTATATTTCGAGTCTTTTAAAACATTTTTTTTGGCGGGAAAAGAGGTCATGGACAAAGTCGTACCGGATATAATTAAGATGCAAGAGGACTGCAAGGTGAGATGTCTCGATCCTAACACCGTGAAACCTCATGTGATATCATGCAGAGTCGCCGCAGCTCCAGGAATTTAAGTAAACACGTAAGTCCCCCCGACACCCCTGAAAATCTCCGAAATTCCGCCAAGATGTCGCCTGTACCATCTCAATTGTCGCCTACGACATCTCAATTGTCCCCTCCGACGTCTCAAATGACATCTCAGCCCTCGCCTGTACATTCTCCTACACCTTCTCGTGCTGCGCCACCTGTGCCTGTCAAGCCTAAACCCAGCACGCCTCAGGTTCGATCCCTCCCTCCACCATTTTTTCTGAACACGAATAGGCTCAGAGTCCGGAAGTCCATAGGGCGACTCCCGCTCCCGTTGTTAACGCAAATTTTGCGGTTAATGTCAAATCCCCACCACCAACCAAACCCTCCCTCCCAAAACCCCCAACAGCCCCGGTCTCAAAGCCCCTTGAAGTCCCCTCACCCACAACGGCACCCATCACTGCTGTAAAAGTGCCCATTGTAACTACAACTCAAACTACAACACCGACCCCCGTTGTAAATACAACCCCCACGAAGCCAACCCCTTCCCCGCCAAAAGTTCAGTTCGCGGCCCCCTCTACAACTGCATCTACACCACCTCCCACAGCCGTATCGGCTGTGAACAAGAGCCTCAAGGCTGAATGGAGAAAGACCGCACCATCACAGAGTAAGCCCATCGAGACTGAGAGACCTCTAACCCCCCAGAAACCACTCTCACCTGTCAAATTTGACAGAAATCGTCACCCAGGTGACACCCCTTTTTCGATTAAATTCCGACAAAAAATGACAGCAAACCAGAATCTTCTGCGTCAGAGGTGTTGCCCAAGGACTTGGCCAAAATGACTTTTGCACAACGCCTCGCGTTGTTTGACAAAAAACCCGAAGAGAAACCCGCAGAAAAACAAAAAATCGTCCTGAGAGCACCGAGGACGACGGAGCAGATTGACACGAGGGTGCCCAAGCCGACAGGTCAGTTTACACTGTTGTAGACGAGTGAAGGAAGGATGTGCCGGCTGGGTCTTTGGCAGAGCAGCAGAATGTTTTTGTATTATTTTTCGTTTGTGCAAACGTGCCCAAGTGCGTAAAAAGTCTAAACTTACTGAATTTATTTATGTGCGGCTGCTCTTGTCTGTGGCAAAAGCGCCAATCTTCCGACAATCGAAAACTCTGTGGATTTGTCAAAGGATTGTTGATTCCAAATTCAAATTTTGAAAATCCGCAGAGGCGGCAAGACCAAGGTCCAACACAATTGAGACGTCAAGCCCAGTTGTTGCGAGAAGAAACAATGCTAAAAATAGCACTGCAGATGGAAATCCCGCCCAAATCTCCTCCGTCCAGACCGAAAAAACCCCGCCTGTCTTCGTGAAGGAAGATTCCGAGAAAATTCATGTAAAGGTCACGGAAAAATCGACACGTCAATCTCCACCACCAGAAGTTAAAAAGCAGGAAGTGAAGGAAGAACAATCCGTTTCAAAAGAAGAGGCGCAACCCAAGGTAAGATTCAAAATTTGAAAAATCAAAATCCCGCCAAAAAAGTTGGTTAATAGAAAAAGGTGAAAAGAACGCTGAAAAAGAAGAAACCTCAGGTGAGTTTTCCACGATTTTTAGAGTAAATTTCTCACAATCGTCAGCCTGCACCCGCCCCTTCCGGACCAGACACAGTGCGTTGTAGTCCATCGACATTTTTTGTCTACAAGAACTAAGATATCACAGGTGGGCGACGCTCTGGCCAGAATAATGGAGCAGGAGATGTCTCAACTCGAGCTAAAAATAGAACGGGGCGAGTCATTCATGGTCACAGACCACCGCAGAGACCGTTATGCCGGTAACTCCAGGAATTTTCAGCGAATTTTCTCTGACGAGTTGTAGAGAGACAGAAACCGAAGAAAACGTTCGATTTTGAAAAAGAGATGAAAAACGGGTCAAACTTCCACATCCATTATCTGTCCTTTATGAAGACTGAAATGATTCCCGCCCTCATCATGGTACGAAATTACACCGTTGTAGAGCGTAAAAGTCCGTTGTAGATACGCGAGATTTTTTCGGAATTTCGAGTGTTGTAGATCGTCGAAAATATTTTCTGGAAAATGAAAATTCCAGGCATTGGAGAATGCACAGACCGAACATACGGAAGACCAAGTGGACGGAGGTAAAGCAATAGGAACAGTTTATTACGGTTTCGACGCGGTAAGCTAACGTGATCTCTCGTCAACTGACGTGGGAAGATCACCGTGGAGGAGGCGAATATTCCCTTACAACACGTGTCTTTGGAGTTCAGACCGGGTGGTGACGTCATCATCGTGTGGTGAGTCTCAAAATCTACACTTGTCAGAAAGAGACGTTTTTTTGAGAGTGAACACGGTTCCATACCGCGCTTTTTCACGGTTACTACCGCCTGTGGCAAACCAATTGAAAATCCAAAAACTTTACAAAATTTCAATATTTTTTGATTATTTTTATTATTTCTGATAAAATTGAAAATATTCAGGGATAAAATTTCTGCAAATTTGGAACAATTTGGCTGGAATTATAAGAAAAAATCTTTCCCAAAACTCAAGGTAACATGACGCCATCATCTTTTGATCACGTCATCTTACCGCGCTCTGCCGTGACTTTAACGTACGTGAAGACATGAGGGTTTACATGATGCAGGACAGCGGTAATGCAACAGCGGGCCTCTCTGATACTTGCATCACGGTTAAGATGAAGTTCTCGCAAGATGATACCTGGGCGTCATCTCGTATGATGTCTTGTGATGTCAACATGAAACATTTAGACATCAAGATCAGTGGATCGAGTGTCAGTGTTGTCTATAACCTGATCATGGGCGCTTTCAAAGCCTCGATGAAAAAGAATCTATCCTCGGAGCTGCAGAAGGCAGTAGAGGAGATGTTTAAGATGTACAGCGAGAAGGCTCTGGACAGTTACAACCCAGATGATCAATAAAGAGTGTATCTTTGATCTTGATTGTGTTTGAGATGATCTGTGTTGACGTCATCACGGACGAAATCAAAAGGCTTCAATGCACTCCATCACAAGCAAGAGAAGACGAGATCAACTCAACAATTTATATACAACTACAAGGCTGAAACACTTGTTCCTCTTCGGACTTGAAATATCCATTCTATCGGCTGGGGTGATCCCTGTTGGCTTTCCTTCACTTGATTCCATTCTTCATCATCTTGTGATCTCTCTGAGAAGTCAGACTGAGGAGACATTAGAGGCTGTCGAGGCGATGATGGTGGTGAAGAGAGAGTGAAGGCTGTGGCGGTGTCATTTCGGACTCTTTCTGCTTCTACACTCGTGATTTGAGCTGCTGGGAGATGATCAGTATTTGGTATGTGACTTGAAGGACGAACCTAGCCATTCTTTGCCTTTCATGATCCAGTTCTTAATCTCGATTGGTGTCCATCCTGTCAGTGCCACAAGTTCGGTGAGCTCTTCGAGGCCAATCATTTGTGGAGAGATGATCTTGTGTGTGAGCGCCCATTCCATGATGATTCTAATGTCTTGTTGCTTTCTCATCAAGCTCAGATCCTTCTGTCCTCTCTTGTCGCTCTTATTGTTGTTTGCTTTATTCAGCATTCTTCTCCTTGCATTCGTGAACCACATGTTGATTTGGCCTGGCATTTTGTCAGCAACGCGGCTGTCAAGATGACAAGAGGGAAGGTAAACTTTAGAAGTACTCACCCAGCTGTAATCCTGTCTCCTTCGCCAGCGCAGCTTTGTCTGAAGAAGAAGGGTATGGACAATCAAGATGTTTGGTGAACCATCTCTTCAGTACCTCAGCTTTCTGCCCCGTCAGAGGGATTCTAATGTGATTGCTCTCTTCACAAGCTGGTTGCCTCATGTTGCTCGTCTCTGTTTGTGTTCGTCTGTTTTGTCTTGCATAAAAAGTGTCCACCGGGTGACAACCGCGGAAAAACAAGGTTGTGTCACCCCATGTCCGCCCCGGTTTATTTGTCCGAAATCTCTGACAACTGCCGCGGGGCTAGTGGAGACCTCGGCTGATTTCGCCTGAAAGCACCACGGTTATTAACGTCAGTCACAACCGCAATCGACAGGTAGGAGAATTTATTGGATTTATTGCAACGTTTAAAAGCAACCGCAAAATACAGCGTAACAACCCGCTCCGCCCGCCAGAGCGGTTATGTCGAACCTCTACTTCCCTGGAACTTAAATTATGTCCGGTCGAGATTATACGATTTTATTGGGTGTCATTTGATTGAAAATATGTGTTGAGATTTGGTTCCTCTATCAAAAAAATTAACTTTTTTGGTTGACATGCAGGATATTGGTTGTGTACCGCGGAGAAGTAGCAGATTTCTGTGAAAGAACCAACAACAAGATGATTCTATTTTTTGGTCCGTGACTGGTCGTATCTCGCGTTAATATCTTCGGTAAGTGCCGCGATCACGAACATGTATTGGAGGAACGAATAATATCAGATGTGGATCCACCAATATTTCATTGAAGTGTATTTTGGGACTGACATCCTGTCACAGTACTACACAACGAATCAACTAATTTTACCCAAGGCTGACAGGTCTATAGAGGAATTGTCTCGTCTCTGAGCTCATCAAGTCCACAAATTGGGAGTGATCTTCCATCAGGATATTGAACAACTGTGTGGTCAGGTTTGACTTCCACGGCGTAAAAGATTCTTACCTTTGAAAGACTTGTGGTAAGGGGGTATTTTGGTAGCACTGAGCTCATATACACTTTTAAGAGCATGTCTGTCTCCACTTCATCATATTCACCATAATGAAAATTCTGTAAAGATCAACGAGGTTTTGAAATAGAATTGTAGATACATTGTACTTACTCCTGAGAATAATTCGTTCAAAGCGAGAAGAATGTCGACATTCGCTTTTGGAAGTAACATTAAGAATTCACGTATTGCTCTTCGGATATCTTTTGTCGTGTCGTCTGCTGGAGTCAATGCCATCTACAACTGTACAATCTTCACCTGTACGGGGGAATTTACCGCGAAATTCCTCGGGTATCAGACCTCCAGGAATCAAGCTGATGTAATGCTTCAAGACGCCCATTATTACAGATGTGTGATGTTGATCTGCAGAAAGATCTACAGATCCACCTAATATGTCAGTATTCAAGAGACGGATCTGGTCTAGGTGCTCACATCTCTGGTACACCTGGCACAATTTTTTGATCCTCTCTTGGTCACCAGGCATGAAATAAACAGCGTATTCCGTGTGTGATTCTGAAGACTATTAATCTCGCTCATTATTTATTTATCTGTCTCAATGATACCTTTCATGCTTAACCAGCGATAGGTCTCGGCCACAATTTTTGGAACGGGTGTTTTTTGTTTCTGTACCACCTCATGAAATGAATAATCTATCTACAACAGCCAAGTCAGACTTTACCTCGAGCAACGGGATTTTGAAAAGGGGGCCCCGCCATGTCTCGTCGACAGGATATTGATGTGTCATTTCAGAGCCTTTGACAGCCATCTGACGTTTTTTGATCAGCTACCAAGTTTAGTATATACTTGGAGAAGCGTAAATACCAAACTGGCGGCAGAGTTAAAATTGATTACTGGACTTGCAGTGCGCTGGAGGAGTCATTTTTCCCGTGAAATCACAACAAAATTCACGGTAAAAACCGCGTCTGTTTATGATTCTAAATTCCAAGAGATATAAAAATTCACGTTTTTTGGTATTAAATGTGTGACCGATTTCCATCGTTCAATCGTGTGTTTTCTCTGTTGCTCAGATTTTTTGATCATATCGCCTAAGCTATTTTTCATTGTATTAATTTTACACTCTTCATTCGTAGGCGTGACTGTCGAACTATCCTGGAGTTTTCAGTGAAAATTCAGATGTTCAGGTCAGACCTTTGTGGTTGAAATTTCTCCGATTTTGTTGACTGGGTCCAGAATCATCGCGACATTCAATTCTAAAAATAGATCAGATCTACAACGCTATAAGATCTTGGAACGAAAAGTACTGAGAGACAAAGATAGATATTGTACCCTCTTTTGGCTGTGACATGGACAATCTCAACTCCTCAATCCTTTCATCTCTTTCTTGTAGCTGTACGTCATTCAGATCAGGCTGTGTGATGTTGTTACCTTCTTCTGCAACAATGCGATCTGCTGCTGGTCTTCTGCGACGATTTTGTTATTTTGCTTTGATTGTTTCAGTTGAGAGACAAAGAACGTCGGTCTACCTCCTGAAAAGCGTTTATATTGTGCAATAATTCGGCTAAGTAGGTCGTATGATCCTCTCTTTCCTTCAGATGTTCGTCTTTCATGACTTCCAAATGCTTCTCTAATTGTACGATCTGGACATGTCAGCATTATGTCGTTTCTATAGACTAACCTTGGTCTCTTGTTCGTGAGACTTGTCAGAAAATGATTTCACTGATTCCTCGTATCTCTTTGCATCCTCCTCTGATTTCACCTTGTATCTACATTACATTGAGCTTGATAATTGAAAGGGACTCACTCTTGGAAGGCTTTGAAGATACTCTTGCTGAGCTTTTCGTATTTGTCACAATTGATACATCTCCCTTCTTCTTCTAGATCAATCACCTCCAGATCATCCACCTCTTGCTCAGAGACGAGATCATCACGAGCTGGCATCTTCCGTGTATTGCGAAAATGAGATTCCCCGTTGTTTGGTGAATAACCGGATCTATTTTTGCTGACTACAATTCTGTACAGCAGGAAGTCGCATCAGCATCCTCATGTCCATGCACAGATAGTGTACAGATGAGGGTAGACTTTTATTCATTTAAAACTTCTTGTCGACGACAGCTGTCTACATTGGCAGATTAAAATTGAGCACGGCGGCACAGTGTCCATGGTGACGGACGGAACTGGAAAATAGCGTAATTAGCCATATTTCCGAACTTTATAATTCATCCGTATTTCTCCGGATTGATCCGCGTCCACTTCCAGCGAAGATCTTCGGAGGATAGGAATTCCGCCATTGAAAGATCCGGCTGTACACTTGACAGCTGTTGATGTCGACATTTTTCCGAAACGGTTGGGAGCAAGACGCCAAGAATCACATAAATCGGGCGGCTGCAAGAAAGGAAGGGCGACTACATCTCAATCTCTATATTATAATCAGGCCTTGTTTAATGTCTCGGTCATCTCCACTTCTGAAGCTTGGTCTCCGTTGGTGGAGTTCTTACTGTCCCTCTCAGTAGAATCCATCCGGCTGTTTGGCACGACAGCACCCCCCTCTTCCAACTTCTTCTTCACCTGCAGAACATCAGATTAGATGTCGATCATGTGCCACCAGACCTGATTGGCGAGCTTCTCTAAGAGTGTGTCCTGCTCATGATCGTGGAATGCTTCCTCGTCATGTGCGTGTTTATCCATGCCCGTCTCCTGTCCCTCCTCACTGACCTTTAACCCGATTGTATCTAATTATTTGAGCTAAGTTTTGTTGAACTGCTCACATTTCAAAGCGAGTAGGATAATCGCTGTTCCAACAGCACTGTACCCGATAGAGACAGCAGTTGCCAATAGTTGTAAACCAAATAATCTCCCATTGCCGTAAAAAGCTCCCTGGGCTCCGGCGGGATTTGCCTGTACAGGTCACATCTTCTGGAAATATCATATTGATCACCTCTGTCGTGGCGAAGAGGCCAGTCATGAGGGCACCAACGATGCCACCAAGTCCGTGGCAGAAGAAGACGTCTAAAGAGTCATCAACTCTCATGTATGGCTTGAGTTTCATTCCAAAATATGTGAACCACGAGGGGATGATACCGAATAGAATGGAATATCCTGGGATTGTCACTTTGAAGTTTGATTTGGCGGGAAAATTGTGGCGAATTTCACCTGGTAAAATGTATCCTGATGCGGGGGTTATGGCAACAAGGCCAACTACAATGCCCACACTAGCCCCGACCATAGACACATTCTTTCCCCTCTTCATGATGAGGTCTATTGCGAGCCAGCCCAAGAAACCTGCACCTGCCGCAATAGACGTATTCGTCTGCGAACAATAAGAACATGTCGACATGTCATTCAAGATGGCAAAAGGAGGTCTTTACCGCAGCAAGCACAGCTGAGGAGTTGGCAGCACCGGCAGAGCCACCGTTGAAACCCAGCCAACCGAACCAAAGGAGAGAAACGCCGATTAAGACAATTGGGATATTTGCAGGAGGATGCCCAACTTTGATATCCACATCGTGCCGTCTTCCTTGAAAAAATCAACGAAAATTATCTTCTTTATGATCACACCGACGATGTATGAAGCCACGAGACCAGCCACACCAGAGGATATGTGGATGACGGTGCCTCCAGCAAAGTCTATGGCGCCCATGTCCCGAAGCCAACCTAACACGAACTGGCAAGAGACAGTACCATCACCATGATCCTGAAATTGAGAACCTGCTGACCAGAGCCAATGGGCCAACGGATCTGAGGGACATCAAAATGATGGAAGTATGAGAAATCATTAACACACCATATACAAGAGTTGTCCACAAGAAGACAAACACAATCCAAGTAACGGTGGAAACCCTCTCGACAACAGCACCCGAAATGAGAGCAGGTGTGATAATGGCAAACATCATCTGAAAATTGGCGAAAGCTAGGTGAGGTATTGTGGGGGCGTAGTCTGGGTTTGGGACCGACGCGGACACAAACCTGAAGCCTCCCCAGTTGAAGTTCCCGAGACCTTAAAATTTAAGAATGATAAATGGTCAATTGCATCGTTAATACCTTTGCTTGCATTGCCGAAAGCGAGGGAGTAACCGAATAGAACCCACTGCAGGACAACAACACCTGCAGCAGCAAAACTGAGAAACATGGTGTTCACCATGTTCTTTCTTCTCACTAGTCCTCCTGCATTCTGTCACTCCAAACATCGTATCATACTGCACAATGCTGACCATAAAAGAGAGCAACACCCGGCGTCTGCAGAAGGACCTTGTCATGTCAAAGGATCATCACAGTGTATTTAGGTCTGCTTACCAAAGCAGATGCAGCAATCAACCAGGCGGTATCACCACCGACAGTGTCAGTGGACATCGCTGGCGCTGGACAGCTACCTAAGTCCACCGTGGTGTTCATCCTCCAAGTGATGTTCTCTCAGATAATGAATGAAATGATCCTCTTAAGCTCTGGCCTTGTTCCTGGGGTAGTCAGCGAATTCGGGGATCGAATCTTGGGGAACTGCTGCGTTCCTTCTGAAAATGGCAGTTGTCAATTTCATTATTGATTAATTAAACTTAATGACCCTCCTCCACTGAGACTACCAACATCATCTTTAAAAGACTGCAAAGAGGTGCACTGTTGGAGACTGAGGTCTGCAGAGAGACTTGTAGTTTGAGATTTCCCGGTTGTAGCGCGGATATGTGACAATAGGAAACACAGGTTCATTTCCTGCGATGGAAGTCTTGCAGATCATCCTCGCCGGACTCGTCCTCTTGGGTGTCCTCTATATCGTGGCCCAACAATTTGGCACTGGTAATAAGCCTGGAGGGAAACATGCTCTTCCAGAACCGTCCTCTTTAGCTCAGAAGAAGCAAGCAGAGAAACGTGAGTATTCAAGGTCACCTTCGTTCCTTAATGATCGTCAGAGGTCACACTTTACACCGCAGAAGAGGTAATCGCCAGTCGATTGAAGCTCTGACGATTTAGGTGGCCAAACATAATAAGAAGAATGACTGTTGGCTCATAATCAAAGATAAAGTTTATGATGTGACACCTTTTGTGGAACAACACATGGGAGGCGATGCGATTTTAAACAATGCTGGCGGTGATTCAACACAGGGATTTTTTGGAGGTAGGGATGATGGATGCACCAATATCTGAGGATTGCAGATCAACACTCTCTTACCGTCAGAGACATGCTGTGGGAATATGAGATTGGTCATCTGAAGAAGTGAATAAATCGAAATACGCATAAGAATACTGTAAAAATGTCTTCATGATAGCTTGGAAGCTGATAGACCATGTTCAGCTCTCAACCCTATTTTTGGCCTATTTTACAACGCTGAGGTGTTGCATTCTCTGTAGAATCTTGCAGCGAAATCTCTTCAATACCTGCTTGAGGTATTTCTGAAATGATGTTGTTTTTTTTGTACAAAGACGTCGTACATCTTGTTCAAGATATTGAATGTATTCAGCTGGAGCCAACAGCAAGACGACCATTGGACAACAGAAGAGTTACATCATTTTGTTTGCAGGAAATGGTCGACTTTTACAATTTCTGATCTCGCCTGGTAAATTAATAAGATCTATTAATTAATATCAAATTGAAATGCATTGTAATAAAAAATGGGTGGCATCTCAAGAAAATTCGAAACGACTGGCATTTTACAACTCCGACTTTGCTCCGACAAGAAAGCAAGGCCTTCTTTCAATACGATGTCGAAGCATACCAGCGTCAACATCAATACACCATGTGAGTTCATTGTGACATCGTTTGAACTGATGATGATTATCAGTACTGGTGAATTCTTCAGAAAATGAAAGAGACCGTTCGGTACGATCTCTCACAGTGAAATATTCTGACACTGATCGTGAGCAGTTGGGAGGATATGTCAAACCAGAGCAACCATATAAAGCGGCTACATTGAGTGAAAAATTCAAAGCTATGTTCCACAGAGAACCTATCCCAGCACATGCTGTCGTTGCTCTCACGTGGTGGGAGAAATGGTACTATTATGGAAGGTAGACAGACGATCGTCTTTAGTGTCTTGGAATTTTAATAACCAATGTTGACAACACGTTATCCTGGGGTCATTCTAAAACATGCACGAAACAACATAATCACAAAAAGAAAACAATCATCATAAATCATTAAATTTCCAA
Source organism: Protostelium mycophagum (assembly GCA_002081555.1). Classification (NCBI taxonomy): domain Eukaryota; phylum Evosea; class Variosea; order Protosteliida; family Protosteliaceae; genus Protostelium; species Protostelium mycophagum. The sequence goes on along the minus strand of MZNV01001659.1, from coordinate 8,069 downwards.
AATTCTAACGTGCCATACAGATTCCCGTGGAAACCACTTATCCACCTTCTGATAGCTATATTAGCTGCTGTACTTGTCGGTATAGAGATCAATCTCGCACAAAATGCAAAGTCCATCTCGACCCAAACAATGGAGACGCTGAACACTGTGCTGTTGGGCGAACGTGGCGGATTAAGAATGACACCTGGTGGACAATATGTTAAAGATGTCATTTACAAAGACGAAGTCATCAACCATCTGAACGAATCGATCAACAATGTATGAATTTGGCCATTCTCCATTAAGAACCTTAACAATACTAAATATTTATAGTATTATTCATTCCCTGAGAAGACAATAGACATTTTCACTTTCAGAGCCACGGGCAAGTCTCAAGAACTCTTTATTCTTTAAACTATCATGATATCCTATTGGCACTATCAGAAAATTTATTTTTTACTAAAAATTTTTTTGCTTTTTATAAAACATTTTTAATTTTTTCTCACAGTCACGTCAACTACCGCAAATATTTGCGGTAACTTTCATGCCTTCGCAAAGTCGCACATGATTGTCTGACGATGATCTGAAATGATCAGGTGACAACTCATCTCTCCCGCTCCCCATCTTAGAGGTGGTCTCATGGAAAGACCCGATAGACGAGAATGTGAGGCGTAAGTGGAACATCGGGGAGTTAGCCACGAAGCAATACACTCTGGGTGCGTTAACTGACGAAGAATCTGTCGTTAACAACCGTGTCATTTCGATTTTGGTGATGACGTCATCAAGGTCTCAATTCTTTGGGACCATTTTCCACGGTGAACGATACAACCGCGTTGTTTCACAATTTGGTCAGTATGAGTGTACGTAATGATGACGTCATCGGTCTTCAACTCATCATAAAAAGGTCAATTACACGTATTTCACGATTGATGTGATTGGGGAGCATACCTTTCAACAAGAGTGGAGGATGAAGGTTCGTACACTTCTACAACGGCACAAATATTTGAGCCCAAGTGTGATCGATTTTCCAAAAAAATTAATTTTCTGAAAAAAATCCTAGTAAAAAAAATCCTAGTAAAAAAAATCCCAGAATATATTCCAATTAAAATAATAAATTTCAACAGATGACATATGATTTCGCAGACAGAGCGAGTCGTATGACAATCGCACTTGCGTACCAAGAAAACGACCTCGCCGTCAGGAGTGAGTTGAAATCTTCGCGAAATTTCACGGAAATTCACTCGTTGTAGTTCAATACCACTCTGCCTTCAGGGTGGAAATTGGGATCCAAATCTCCATCGTGGTGCTCTGTGTCTTGTCTCATTTTTTAAGTTTCGCTTCACTGAAAGATTCATTCACCATTCTACAGGTTTGTAGACGAAGAATAATTCACGAAATTTAATATTATTTTCTACGATAATTCTACTGATGTGAATTTTTAATTTCACAATCGAAGAGAAATTTGATTTTTTTGTGGAATTCTTGACAAACATAGAGAGCGAAGAGTAATTTTGCCAACACAAAGGACAGGAGAATAGTCAATTGGGAAGACGTGCCTTTCCACGTCCGAATCCACCTCTTTAACTTCTGGTTTATGTGAGTCTTCACTCGTTTTCATGATTTTTCTGCGAAATCTCTCGGGATTTTCAGGGAGTTTCAGGGAGTTTCTGACTGATCAAACAGATTTTCCTTTGTGGCGGATACTTTGTTGCCTGTTGGCTGCTTCTGTAATTTTTATAGACATATAATGAATATCGCTCCCGAAGCGCTCAATACGGTAATTTATTGACCATCTACAACTCTAAAAATGACTGAAAAAAGAATAAATTGTGGTGTTTTGTCGTTGTAGAATGACAGGAACAGGCGGTTCAGATTAGCATAGGAGTGGGAACAATGTTTGCATGGTTTAACTTGACAAGATATGTCGGAGTTCACAGACGATTTACGGTGAAATTTCCACGAAATATCACTTAATGTGGACTGACTCGTTGTAGATACTCATCAACACCATCGGAGACGGTGTCCCCAAGGTGAGATTTCAGACTTTTATCCTATCAAAAAATTGGAGATTTCGCAGAAATTTCACTCAAGTTTGCAGGTCCTCCGGATTTTAATCTCCGTAACTCCGATTATGTTCGCTTACGTATTAGCTGGGGTTTATTTCTTTTCCTTCAGAGTCGACGGTGTGAGTATTTCTACAACGATGTAGAACACGAGAATTTCTTCATAGCACACAGTTATAAAAAGTTAAATTGACCTCTGTAGTTTGACGGATATACCGAAGCTTTTGTATCTCTATTCTCCCTACAAAATGGCGACAACGTGAGGTGCGGTAACACACCCGTGAATGTCTTCTCTTATCATAACATCATTATATTCATTATATCCACGATCTTACCCTCTCTGTTGATGCATGGAGAGAAATCAAACCTCAACTCCATAATATCCATTTCAATTTTAGAAATATCACATTGAAATCATCTGATGACCACAAAAATTATTAATCAATAATTTTCGTCAGAGAAACGTTTTCAGACTTTAGAGTCTACGGCTGGCTCGGAGTACTCTATCTGCTCACTTTCTTATTCTTTGGAATTTATGTATTCACAAACCTTTTCATTTCCATCATTGCGGACTCGTACTCGGCCGCAAAGGTGAGATTCTTTTGTTCGCAGATCCCCCGATGCCACCCGCTCTCATTGATCATGTGCTAGATGAGGAGGAGCCAGCAGCATTCCTCGAGATTACACCGGAGGGTGAGTCCAAAACTGTCATCATTGAATTCTGATGCGTCTCATCGACATCACCATTATAACATGTTGCTCAGATTACGCTCCCCCAATGGATCAGAAGGATAAAATCTTGAAGATGTTAACTGAAATCAAGAACGAACAGAAGAAAAATCAAAAGAGATTGCGCGAGCTAATGGAACAACTCGAAGGATAAAACCTATTGAATCTGAGCACATTTCTGCAAAAGCTTGACGTCACTTTGGCCGATTGTGATTTTTGAATGTTCATTTGTTTTATTTACCCAGAATCCTCATCGTTACATGAATGAATCTCTAATACGCAAATGTAATATCTAATGATACTTTTTATTGAATGAATCTTTTACCCTGCGATGGCAGATTTTTCATTTTGTGTAATCGAATTGTACAATTTCGAATGAGGATGTGTGGTTGTTAAAGATTGTACAATTCAGAAAAATTCCTCAAGTTTGTATTAACAAATACATGAATTACGGTGACTTGGAGACAAATTAGAATAATAGCAGTAAAATCAAGCACATGAGCACAAAACCCTCTGATTGTGATGGAGGGGTGTCCTTGGAAATCATCATACGTTCTGGACGATTGCTGCCGGCTTGATCAATGCATGGGTTCCTCGAGTTCGACAAAACCCTGGACTTCAGTGAGTTGCAAATTGATCAGGAGATGATAATTGAAGCGCAGATACGCCTCAAAAGAAGACACTTTTGCTGGCCGTGTTCAACCACCGGAATAACAGTTTGGAATTATTCCGATCAACGATGAACAAATTTGCGCCGCTTTGACTTTCTCCGTCTTTAGACGAATTATTTTGATCCAGGCTGCTCGATTCCAGCCGAGCCTCGAATTAGTTCCCGAAAAATGGCAATTATTCCATAAAAATCGGAATTATTCCTCTTTTTATTCTAATTTGTCTCCAAGTCACGGTGACTTCACATGTTATAAAAGCCCGCGGCATAACAAAACATCTATCACCGATAAAAGAAGCCACCGGCCGGTCCGTAAATTATTCTAGAGCAGCAACACCAGCAACGATGAAATCGTTTCTCTTGGTCGCCCTCTTTTTTGCTGCCGCCGTCTCCGCGTCCAAGTTGACCATCTCCAACCGCTGCTCCTACCCAATCGACGTCTGTGGGGGCGGGGGCACAGAACGCATATTTCAACTGGCCCCTCGCACTAAAAAGACTGTCCCCGCTGTGGGTCATCCAGCTTACAATCAGTGCAACTCTGTTCAAGCAGAATGTAAGACATCAACGGCTGCAACATGCTAAACATTACGCAGTCAGTTTCAATGAGTGGGGAGGCCTAGATTTTTACGACCTCTCTGAAGTTGCAATCAAGTGGAGAGGAGCCCCCGTGAAGATTCTGGGAGGCAAGAAGCTGGGAGGCCCCATCGTCAAGTGCAACCGTACCCCCTGCCTTGACGCTTACCAATGGGATAAGGATGATACCAAGAACTATGGTGTCCGTACAGGTGGCAAATTTGTAGTCCAATTCTGCTAATAAAATTTTTTGTGATTCAGTTTTTTCGGGACATCATGGCCGAAGACAGGAAGGCCTCGTTTGATCTTTTGATGACTATTTCAACACATAAAATCACAATTTTGTATTTCCCTTGATAATACTTTCAAGTTGGCTCGGTGTAGATCCATCGATGATCTCCTGGTCGAAATCATTCATCCTCCATATATTTACGTGTCCATTCTGTGTTCCTGTTACCAACACTGGGCAGTCCTCCGAAAATAAAACTCTTGTTGGTACACCGTCGGAATCTACACTGATTTTTGGGTCGAGGCTGTGATATGTCAGGCTTAGCCTCAAATGTTTCGAACAGAAATATTACGAATCATCAAAACATATACATAGAATGGTTGAGGTCCCAGAGTTGTATTTTTCCGTTGCCATTCACCGCAGCAAATAAAGTCGAAGAGAATGGCGACCATGCAATGTCAGCAATAAAATTCTGTGATTTTCAGAAAAGATTTCCAAGCAAAACGCACTGAGTCGGATTCAAAAGTGAACTGTGGCGCTCTGCTTTGGGCGTTGTCATCCCACAATTTGATCGTCCAATCAGCGCTACAACTGATGAAAGCGCCGATATAGAAGGGAGACCAACGAACTCTGTAGACCGGACCTGTGTGGTGGATATAGGTGTCCAGATACTGCTCGTTGTATGAGCAGCTGCATTTGTGGATGTTTCCTGTAAGAGTCACATCTTGTACATTCATTGCTAAATATCCTTTTCAGGTGTTTCCACCTCATCATTTTTGTTCGATTTTTTTATTTTATTTTTTATTATTGTTAGCGGCACAACCGCGAATACGAGGGTTGAATTTAAGTGTAATTACCATCTTCTGTGCCAACAATATATAAATTGCTATCATTCGGCGTGAAATCAATGCATAACCCTCTTGCTTGTCTCGATATCATCGCCTCGTTCTTCTGGTTTTCTTTTGGACTCACTCTCTTCAATTTCATTAACTCCATGTGCTCCAGCCCCTTTTTAACGCTCCACTGCAGCACTCGACCATCACTCGACACTGTCACGAGTGATTCACCTCTGTCGTCGCCCTGATTGACCCAGGCCATTCCCCAAACAGGATCCAAATGTTTGAAATCGCTCTCTAACACGCTAGCTTCTACCTCTTGTTCAGCAAAGTTACAACAATAATAATGCAATAGCTGCATAATGCAGAAATATTTATCATTATTGCCAATCAAATCTGCTCACCTCGGTCCTCGTCTGAGTATTGCGCGTCAAAAACAGCAACAGAACCGTTGTACATCCCGGCGGCCAGAAGGTTGCTGTGAATACCGGAGAAATCTATTGCCGTAACTCCGCATGATGTCCGGATGATTCTCTCCGGATACTACAGAATTCAGAAAAAATCAATTTAAAATTTAATTTCGAATACCTTTGGATTCTTCAGTGACCAACACAATACCAATCCTTTTTCTTGTCTTCCATTCGTTTCGGAACTGTATCCTACCGCAAGGATATCCTTATTTCTAGGATTCCAGCACATGCAAGTGACGGATTGACCGACGGTCAAGCTGCAATGGAAAGTCCAAAGGTATTCAAGGGGTGGAGCGCGTCGAACGGCCTGTAATTCGCCGGTCGAGTCCGTTCGTTTGTTTTCCATTCCTCGGTACAAAATTTGTTTTTCGTGCAACATGTTTTGAGTACAAATGCGCTCGCTGATGCGCAATGCCTCAAGCATTGATCTTCATTTGCTCAGTGCAGATCGTTTTAGATGATTACTTACTTTTGCTGTCTTTTGTCTTTGAACATAATTCCATCGGATTCCGTGGTGATCGTATTGTGCCCAAAATTAAGCCATGAGCCAGGCTCCATATCTAATTCCTCCATCAATTTACTATAAGGTCCTCTAGCCTGCAAAGGTGTGAACATATAAACTTGAATGAAAATAGCCCACCTCGTCTCCATTATCTCCGGTGTTTGTCGATGTCGACACACTCTTCGAGGAGCTTTCTGCGTGGGTAGCGGAGTGAATATCCCATTCTGTCGCCATACTTTCGGTCTCACGCGAACGTGGATATGAGGCTTGTACGTCCTTACTTTTCGGCGGGAAATTGAAAGTTTGTACACCCCTGTCGACAAAACTCTCGTTTTGGATTTTCTTTCTGACGATTTTCTTCTTGTACTCTTCATTACGTGTCATCACCTTTATCCCTAAAGGCCCATCTTTCTCCACACAAGATCCTGGTATGTCCTGAAATTTTGTTACAACATCGCCATGTTGTATTAGCGTACCAGCAGCCATATGGTGGGTGTTTCGTCCAAAAATAGACTGACAATTCCGTCAGGTGGGATGGTTTCCTCCAATAGATCTGCCTCATTGACGATTCGAAAAGGTTCAAGAACCTGGGGTTCGGCCTGTGTCTTTGGTCCGTCAGAAGCGTCTTGAAAGGGATTGTACCTCTACATCATGTGAATGATGGTGATGATGAATCTGATTGTTTGTTGATAAGGACAGCGGATTTTCATTTGGTATGAGGAGTTCTTCTCCTTCGACATTTGTTCTTGGAGTTTGTGATGCTTCTGAAACTGAATTGTGGTCACTCCAACTGAGCATTGATTGTCCACCACTGGCCACACTCTCACGATCAAAGTCCATTTCTCGGCTCTAACCGTCATTAAGAAGACAAACGAACATTGACTTACCGGAGGCTCTTCCAAGTCCGAATTCATGAGAATATTGTGTTGTTGCAGAGCGCTTGGTTTTAAGACAAGAAGAGAGACGGGAGTTACATTATTTCCAAATTCGTCCCTTACAATCACCTGCGCTTGGAATTCATTTGGCCTCTGTTTCAGTGCGATTCGTCCGACTGACTGAGATGATCGAGACGAATCGAGCCTGTTGCATTTAGCCCTCACATCTTCCCAAAATGATCTCACGAAGGTGCGAAACTTTGAGGGCGTGGTCTAACTCTTCTGACCTTCTTTTGTTGTGACTGCTGATTGATCTTTTGAGAGGATGTGAAGAGAGAGCCTGTCGTGCTGCTTGCCAAAGAGGCTGTGTCAGCCATCTTTCGCACTCCGGGTTGATCGCGTCCACTAGGCCAGCTATTTTTGGATCAAAAACGTAAGAGGGCCAAGACCAACAAAGACTTCAACTGTTGTGTATTTGCGGTCTGATGGAATGGCTGATGTTTTCCCTTCTGAGCGGTGCTGCGTCTGCTCAAGAGAAAATGTATTTTGTTATGATCTCTACAACTCAGATCACATCACATATCAAACAAATCATGTCGATTCTCTCCGGTCCATGCGACCCGTAACCAGAAATATTTAAAGCTTGCTATCATCTAGAGTTCCTGGGGAAGGTCCGCGAGGTTGGGACAACAAACACCTGCAAAAAAAAGAAAGACTTACTAGATAACATCAAGAACCAAAGAAGAACTCGTGGCTCTGTTGGCGCATGTGCAGAGAAGGTACTTTCAGACCTTCCCGTACGAGTTTTCTCTCAGTTTTCTCTCAGTTTTTGCTTGGTTTGGATTTGTACTATTTTCAAAAATAAAAATAATTTTGAAAATTGAACCATTGTTTGTTTTATTGTCTGAGTTTTCGCTCAGTTTTCTCTCAGTTTTTGCTTCTATCTTAATATTTATTGAAGATGTTGCAGTGGTCATACATTGCGTAATTGTGCTGCACATCAATTGAAGCGGCTTCATTTATAAGGTCATGCAGAAGTTCATTTGTTGAGGGGAAGGCACGAAGTCGATTTTTAATGCAGCCAATGACGAGCTCAACGGGATTAAGCTCTGGGCTAAAAGTTGGCAGAAGATAAATGTGAATTCC
>MZNV01001656.1:0-18952 GCA_002081555.1 Protostelium mycophagum | reverse complement strand
AACTTTGTTGCACCGTTGTGCCATTCCATATCAAGGAAGGAGTGCTCGATTCAAATTGAGGTGCATGGAGTTCAGCAGAATAACAAATGCGATTCAACCGACTGTAAGCTGAAAAGCAGTCAGTGGACTTACCCAACATGGACTTACCGTCCTCAAAGCTGGTGGTGCTAACAACAGTGCAATTTATAGGATCATCCGCACTTGCTATGGACACACAGACTGAAAGGAATAGAAGGAGGGGTATCACTGTGGTCATCTGTCTCTGATGTAAAGCGGAATGTTGATTTGACATCCTAACCGGGACAGCCTTTTCAAGGAAACATTGGATTGAAGTGGGTGTGGAGCAACATTTCATCAACACCCCGATAAATGGAATTTTCTGTCCCGAAGCGGAGGAACTATGCCCGATTTTTGACAACTATTTCCTCTGTTCCTCAGAAGTTATTTCAAGTTCCCTCACGCACAGCTGCGAAAATTATAATGTCCAGGTTGGGTTATTTAGGCTGCAGGTAGAGATATTTTTAATGCCTGCACAATAAAATAATTCACTCTTTGGCAGTCTACACAACAGAAATTCCTTTCAGTTTTCCTATTGATTTTTGAGACTTCCTCATACGCCACACACCATCAACCACAACACGATACATGTCAGACGCTATTCAGAACGAGCCTGTTGATCCAGCTGATCCTCAATTAGCCAGCGTCAGCGCGGTTGTCCAGACCGCACAGATCCTCTATAGAGGTGATGTCCCCAACAACAAACAGATTATTACCACTATAGACGGCACCCTTGATGCTATGGAAGAAAGATCCAGAGAAGCCGTCCTCAACCAAAGAGGTTTGTGACATCAATTTCAGAATTGTAGGGACGATTTGACAAGAGAAGGTCAACTCTTGGCTACAGACGCTCAACGTATTTTGGAAAATAGCAAAAAATTCATTGAACAGAAGAATCCTGATGAAAAGATACAACAATTATTTTACCACTCCAAGACAGCTTCTAAAGAGACTTCCAAGCAGGCCAAAAAGATCAAAGTAAGAAGTGCACCCCTCTCATATTTTTCGTACAATAAATAAAGACATATTCATGTCTTCAAAACAGTTTCGCCAGCAGTTGAACCTTTATGTGCTGCATCGTCCATGTTAGTTGATGAAACCTGATTGAAATACTTCAGGAAACTACCGGCATCGACCAGATGCAAGGCCAAGCCGAAGACGTTTTTTACATCACAAAGAGAGTCATCATGGAGATCGCAAAGTCAAAAGAGTTCAGGAATCTACTTTCGGACACGGTCACTCTGCTGCAGAGCATGTTTTGGAAACAAATAGACTCTCGAGGGACTGTCATCAACCAAGATGTAAAGAGTGAGCCAAGATTATCATCCTCTCTTTTGATGATCAAGTTGGGACTTGCGAAATTTCATTGAAATTTCGGAGACATTTCAGAATGCTTGCGACTATCGACATAATGTTAAGATATCTGCAATATTAAAAATAGCAATCACAAGTCTTTTCATCCCGTTGTAGATACCAACTGACATGTTTGACAGCTCAGACTGCAGTTCAAGGAAAACTCCCAGAGTATACCAGGAGAGATTACCAAGTGAGCTTTAATCAAAGAGCTAAAAATAACTTTAACAGATACCAGAGGGACAAAAGATGGTCATCACTCCAAATGGTGCCGCACCCGTGAGTTTTCTTCTAAATTTCAAACAGCAAAATTCTCTGAAATTTCATGTACAATTGTGATGACGTCATCACAGGCCACCACAAATTTGACGGAGGAAGAGAAGGGCCAGCTGCTGGACAAGGTCGGAACGATTTTGAATAAATTATCTGCGAATCCGGAGTACCACAAGGCCATCAACGGAATGTTCACATTAATAGATCAACTCCAAATCAAGGTGAGTTGTAGATCACCATATTCGCCCAAGCGAGAAATATTTCGGCATGGATGTACATTGTCACATACATATGTCACCATAGCAACCGCACAGAATAACAAAGGCATTACAAACCGTTGACAAGCACAGGCAGCACTGTTGAATAACCCAGAGAATCCCACGAAATTTCAACTCACTCCAAGCCAAATCACCGTGAAGGATGACATCATTGCACTCCTCGAAAGGTCAGTCAAAATCATATCTTACTTTGCCCTTCATCTGTGACCGTCGAATTGTCTTCCACGTGCATAATGCATCAGAACAAAAATACAGATATCTCGATACGTCACATGACGTCATCGTATGACAATTTGACATGTCGCAGATGGACTGGGGAAGGGTCTCTGAAGCCAGTGTTGGATAATGTTGCTAATTTCTACAACATCATTATGAGGGACCCCAGAGCCGTCCACTTTTTCAGGTTGAGATTATTATTTCAAAAATCTTCATTTCTTCTGCCAAAAATTATTTTCGTCGAATTTTCGCTGAAATTTCGTCCTACAGAGATGGAAGGAGCAGCCTCGGAGAAGCCTTCAGACACCCAGAAAGATTCAACACTCCTGAATCTAGAAGACATTTCAGTGTCTTAATAGACCAGCTCAGGAGTCTCATGAGCGATCCCCGTTATTCCTCTTATTGGAAGGATATCTTGGAGCAGGTGTGTAACTTTTACTTGAATAATGTTTCAAATTGTGATGTATCGTCACTTATTGTTGTGAAGAGTAATACTGCAGATAACAAGAGTATCGGCTCTCTGCAATTGGAAATATAAAGTGCTGTTGTAGATAGAGTTGTAGAATCCGTGTTGACAGGTTGTAGATCTCCGACATATTGAGAAGCTTTAAAGAAGACGAAGTGAGTCAGGCATTAGGGGATGCAGTGAGGTGCTTTATTGCTGATGTCACTCTAGACCGTAACGGAAGGGTCTCTCTCGGTAATTTCTCCGAATTTTCACACCACCAGATCTAAAAATAGACCTTTCTTCCAAATACCATTCTCCCCCGTGATTCTCCGCGAAATTTCAGTGATGATGACGTCATCACAGGGGCCATCCAGGATTCCATCGTCCAGATGAAGAGTCTCTTTTTGCCTGTTCTCTTGAAGCAATTGGAGGCCATTCCCATCGGTAGAATACAAGGATCAAATCCCAAGATGGATTACGTTGTAGATCACGTCATCTTCTCCGCTTATGACGTGTTGCCCGAGATGATCAGGTGAAATTTCGAGGAAATTCGGAAGATTCTGAGAAGATTCAGGATCAACTTTTTGACCCTCGTAAATGTCGACATGAAGGAACTTGCCACTGATAATGCAAAGGCAAGATTGAGGTGATTCAAATCCTTACAAAATTCAAAGAATTGACAAAGCTTCAGGCTGGAAATCAACAACATCCGCTCTCACCTTCGCGACATCCACTTCCAATTCCAGCGCAAAGTGAGTGAAATTTCATCTTACGTCTCATCTACAACTCTGAAAACCCCAGGTCTTCCCCAAACTGGAGGACGAGGGAAGCGCAGACTTGGATATTTTTGGTGAAGGGTTGAGCATGTCTATTGAATGGGAGATATCTTCAGAAGACAGAAAAGGTAACAACGAGCCCATGCTGTTCCGCGTAAAGCAGGTTGGTTGTAGATGAACCGAGAGAGATTTCACTGAGATTTCCGAGGTGTACGTAAAGGTCGACCAAATCTCTGTGACAATCAAGGCCGCGAAACATCCCACTTTGGATCGCATTGGAATGAAATTGTTGTCTGGAAAGGTCAAGAGACAGGTGATTCATCCTATTCTATAATCCCATCCAATCCTCTGATGAATTTTCCGGCTTCCTTGCCCTGTTCCAAAAAATTTGTGCTCGTTGTAGTTTTGAAAGGCGACACCCTGCGAAAAACACACAAATGCACCTTGAAGCCACAACATCACCAGAAAATATACTGCGAAATTCAATGTTGAAGAACTAAGACATACAGTTGGAGGATGAGATCGAGACCTATTTGAATTATTTTGGAAGATATGTCGCTGACGCTCTCAACTCCGCCATCAGGAGCAAGCATCAGACAGAGAAGCCCAAATCTTTGGTCACGGCTCAATACGATGGGACGGCTTCCCAAGTCCCCGCCGTTGTAGATGAGGGACCCCATGTGTTCAGACCTGCACAGACCGACACAACTGCTCCTGCACCAGCATATGCCGCCACCAATTGAACAACATACATAAACTTCGACTAATCTTTCTTGCATTTGCTGTTGATGTCGACGAATCCTCGATTTCTTTCGTCTCATTTGACAGGCACTCGAAAACTCGTGTGTTGGTCCAATTGGGTGGGACTATTTGTGACAGATGATGACAGATGACACTCGTCACCTCAAGAACTTTCTCTTCCACTTTCGTTGCGCAACGAAATTTCAACCCGAAAAAGTGGAACCGTCAAGCTGCACGGTTATAACCGGGCCAGTGCGATTATGTTCGTTTTGACATCTCCCTGCAACAGAGAATAAAAACGAACCATTTTAACAAAGAGATGAGAGCCGGGCTTGTCCTTGTACTGCTCATTGCTGCAGCCTCCGCTGCCATCTTCCAAGCCGAGGATAGAAATGAGACCAGAAGAGAGTTTCAAGAATGGGCAGCTCGTCACCACAAGTTATACACGACAGATCAATTCAACCACCGACACACATTGTACCTGAAGAGAAAGGCACAGGTTGCCGCTCATAATGCAAAGCATGCAGCTGGACTCGTCGGATGGAAACAAACTCTGACACGGTGGTCTGATATGACTGTCGAAGAGTTCATCAAGGCACAAGGATACATCCAAACTAATGGAACAAACAAAGCTATCCCCGCCTCACAGTACTTTCCACATAAATCCAAGAGATTGGACAACATCGATTGGAGCTCTAAAATGACCGGCGTAAAGAACCAAGAAAGTTGTAATTCATGCTGGGCTTTTGCCACAACCGGTGTGGTCGAAGCTTGTGTCGCCATCAGCACAGCCCGCGGACCTCCAAGCCTCTCCGAACAGCAGCTCCAGGTCCGTATAACATTCTCATACATTTTATTGATCTTAATCAGGACTGCATCTTCAGCAAAACTTGCGGAGGTGGAGGTGGTGGTGCCGACGCCATTGATTGGGTTACAAATCACGGAGTCAACTCTGAAGACCTCTACCCCTACACCAAATCTGATGGACAATGCCACGAGAATGGACTCAAGTGGAGATCTTCAGGAAGAGTCCACGGAGATTCCGAAGACCAACTGTACGACATGGTGAGCCTTTTCTCTTGTTGTCGATGCGAAATAATTTATTGTTTTAAATTAAATTCTTTTATTGATATTTATTAGTTGAAAAGCGGACCCGTCCTCATCGGAGTGAATGCAGATCCCCTCATGTGAGTCACCACTTCGATTTCCACCACTGACTCTTTTTTAGGAACTACGGGGGTGGTGTTATTGACAATGGAGCCAATAGAGCCAGAAACCACGCCGTTGTCGTCATCGGTGTACAAGACAACTGCTACAACGGTCAAGCCTGCTGGGTCGTGCGTAACTCATGGGGCCCTGGATGGGGTGAGGGAGGTCACTTCAGAGTGGTGAAGGTGAGATCCCGGGTTCGATTTCTCCCGCTGACTCTCGAAGGGAAGAAACATCATGGGATTGGGAGATGACAGTGACATGCCCGTCCACTGTATTGGTGCCGAGACCGGACTTTTCGGAGATTTATTGCTTAGCAACGACCTCGGTGGAGGCAATATCGCCACTGTACAAGCCAGTAGCGCTCAGGACTGCCAGAACCAGTGCTACTCATACCAGTAAGAATGTTCTGGGTTCGATCCCTCCCTCTGACCTCTTTTAGGAACAACGAGTGCAACAGCTTCGTCTTTGACGCCTGTGGAAACAACTGCTGGTTGAAGAATGACTGTAAGTCACCGGTTCGATCCCTTCCCCTGACTCTTTTTAGCCCCTGATGGAGGTTGGGGTATCTGCAGAGTCTCTGGGAAGATTGCCTCTGCCAGAAAGACTCAAGGAACTTGGGGTGTTATGGACGGCGTTGACCGCATGGGCGGAGATCTCGGGGGAATGCCCATTCAAGCAAACGACGCCCAAGACTGCCAGAACAAGTGCCACGAGTGAGCATTTTCGGTCGTGATTTTTATTTCCCGGCTGATCTCCTTCCAGCCGTGGAGATTGTGCTGGATTCTCCTTTGACACATGTGGAAGCCACAACTGTTACTTGAAGGGCTCTTTTGGAGAACCTAACTTTAACACCTGCAGACTCTCTGGATCTGTCAGCCACTAAATGTGAAATAAATTTTGATAAGTTATCTTTTGAACATGTCCACACATCGATCATTCATTCCGCGAGACATTGAGATGACATGTTACGCTTCGGTGGAAATGGACTTTCCGCTCGTTCCGATCATTTCATCTTCTGCGGAAATGGGAGGGTATGTTTAGACTTGACCAGGATCAATCTGGAAGTCTTCAATGTCTAAATTCCCGCTTTCGTTCACGTCGGAGATTTGAGCTGAAATCCCCGATGAGGAACATCACAACACTTTCAGCGAGATGATTGGAGCCAGCAATGACTACTTCAGTGTCGCCATGTTCTTTATTCTTTGTGAGAAGTCATTCTGATGCGATGTACTGATCATCTTCAGTTAGAGAGACCTTAGAGGCAGCGATCATCGTTTCTGTTCTCCTGTCCTTAGTTGAAAAACTCGACCTGAGGGGTGATACTGAAACAATGGATACAGAGACTTCCCAACAAAATCTAAGAAGGTCAAACACCATTAAATCTCACATGAGATTCCAAGTGAGCATTTTTCGAGTGATGGTCGTCGGAGCTGATTCTTCAGATTTGGGCTGGAGCTGTGATGGGGCTCCTGATTGCGATCATCATTGGCGCTGTGTTCATTGGCATGTGAGTTTACTCATTCATCATTCTGCTCATCTCACCAGGTGGTACACCTTTGCTTCTGATTTGTGGGCGAAGTGGGAGGATTTATGGGAGGGCTGTTTTTCGGTCATCGCAACTCTTTTGATCACCTTGATGAGTCTGGCGATGTTGCGGGTGCCCAAACTTCAAAACAAATGGAAGGAGAAGCTCACAAGAGCGTTTCCGGAGAATGATGAGCTCAATTCTCCAGATTTAGATGAGCCGATGCAATCCACTATCAAGAGGCAAGTCATAACACCAATCATTTCTGCTCATATGATCAGATTCATCAGTGCCCAATTCAAAAATAACAAGTCAGGAAGAAAGCAGAGATGGGCTCTGTTTCTTCTGCCACTGGTTACCGTGCTAAGAGAAGGCCTCGAGGCCGTAGTTTTTATGGGCGGGGTTTCCCTGACTGAATCTGGCAAGTCCATCCCTCTCGCTGCAGTGGCAGGCGTATTCTGTGGTTGTCTCGTCGGTTACATCATTTGGCGGGGAGGAGTGTCTCTAAAGATTCATTATTTCTTAGTCGCGTCGACATGTGTCCTGTTGTTGGTGGCAGCTGGGCTCGCGAGCAAGGCGGTGTGGTTCTTTCAAACCTACCATTATAATCAGAAATGTGGCGGTCTTCAGCTGGACGACACGGCTGAGCTGGGTGATGGCCCCGGGTCCTTTCAGGTATTTTTGCATTTTATTCTGATATATTCGTTGTATTTACGTAAACTCAGACTTCAACAATGGTGTGGCACATTCTGGGAACAAATCCGGAGCAGAGTACAGGGGGTTGGGGTGTCTTCAATTCGATTCTGGGCTGGCAGGGTACGGCTACAAACGGTAGCATCGCCAGCTACTGTCTATACTGGCTTGCAATCACAATATGGTTGTTTGTTCTTAGGGTGAAGGAGAGGAGGATGGCAAAAGAGGAAGGACCATCTGAAGAAATCAATGCTTCATTGTAGTGACTCATCCACCACTGTTTGAAAAATAAAGATGTGGTTCGGATCACTCTTTTGGAAAAGATCAAGTATGCCATTTATCGCATTGGCATTGGAAGAGATATCTCTTCTGTAATTGTCCGTGGACCACTGGCTCCTCATCAAAAAGAGATACGTGCACATATGATATCGTCACTTCCTCTCCCGCTGCAATGTCCCTCAATGCGAGCAATTCATGACGGTCATCAGTAAACCTCACATTGACCTGGAATCTTAATATGGATTTCAAACCAGTGATAACACTTACTCTGGCGTTTGGCTCGCAGCAATGATTGAACATGCTGCTCTTTTCGTAGATCCCAACACCATCAACATCATACCGTGTCCCCCATCTCTCTCTTAACATCTGTGGGATGGCTCCAAACTTAGGTTCTGATCTCTTCGCGTACAAATCTGCTGCAGAAAATGGGATTATCGAGAAGCTATTCAACCTGCAGATCCAGCAGAAGTCTTTCAGATGCTGCACGTCAACCACTGTGTCGATGAGACACCTGCATTCACGATGCAATGCGATCCACTCACTATTACAGATCAAAGGGTCATCGATGACAGCTCTCAATCTGTGACACAAGACATTCCAGGTATCATCTCTGCCAGCAAAATTGTATGTCAATTCTTTTTCTGTTGATGATCCTAGTTTCTGAACCTTTATTTAATAAGACAAATATTATATATTTATATATATTTATGTATATGTCACCTCTTCAGGTGAAGGATGGCAGAGTGTGAATATCGTTTCGGCGATGTGGGGACCATCCTTCTTCATCTTTGCGCACATCCTGGTTCATCAGTTTGAAAACGGGTCTGATCGCACCTCAAAAACAATGTGATGTATTCTCTTGGCATGACCTTCTCCATTTCCGAGTCATACAACTCATCAAGCAGTTCCTGAGACACACTTTTGTTGCAGAAGTACACGTGGTAAGAATCCTCTCTGCATCTCTTTGAGCAAAAGTACACTCTGCCGCAGTTGCATTCTTCTGATTTGATGTCCTCCCAAAATTCTTCATGAAACTGCAAACGTTGATGCTGAATGATTGTTGCAGTGAGTACCTGGAGATCTTCTTCCTCAAGATCACACAGGAGTTCCTCCCTCTCTACGATCGGTTTGAGGCACTGACATTTTCAGAATCGTCACCAATGGCAGATACAGACCTCAAAGCAACAGGGATTACTGAAGAAATCGGCCTATATCGTTAAAAAAGTTTCCAGGATGGTCAAGCTACCTCAGATAGAGAGCACCCGAGAAGAGGCCGCTCACAAAAGATGATCTCTCCCTTGGAAATGTTTCTAACCGCGATGGCTGATCTGCCTTTTCCTTCGATCTCTTTGATGTCGATCGATGCCATCTCTTTTCCATCGCAAGTCATTTGAAAAATTTGGTCTTTTTAAGAGCTTCACACTGTTATAGATGGATAGAAATCCTTGGTGTCTGGTAAATATTCTGCGAAAAATCGTGACATACGGTATGACAAGCACCCCCGGAACAGCTGCAGGGTTCTCTTACAACCAAAAACCGTGCAGTTGTTACCAGACGAACTCTATACCTATGAACAATATGCCAACGACTTTGAACCCAGTTGTATTATTCCTTGTGAAATCGCGAGAGAGAAGGGGTTTAACAACATTTAAAAATAAATAAATTTATTCAGGGCGTTGCCACATTGAATTCAGGATAAGCTCCAAATGACAAACTACAACACAGGAATTTTTTTCTTCTGGAATTAGATTTTAAGATGAAGGAAAGTGTTCAGTTCGTTTGACATTTGTCTTTTTTATTAGCTCATCGGCTTCTTACTCGACCAGAATTGGAAGAAGCCCTTGTCAGACTTTTTGTCTTGGGTTTTCTCTTCATCTTGGCTCTGACCACCACCACCTCTTAGAGGACGCGCGATCCTGCCTCCCGTCAAAGTGGGGACCTGCCCTGCGCTTGGCCGCCGTGGAGCGCTTGGCATCGACTTGCCGCTTCTCTCTTGGAAATCCCTGTGAACACGTCATTCCTTGCTACATAATGATGTCTTACATCTGCAGTTTGTGGTGCTTCTCTTGTGAGTCCAATAATAGATGTTCCAAGCTTTGAATGCGGTCGTTTCTGACGTGGAGTTGTTTTTCGGCCACCTGAGTTTTTAAGCATTCGAAGATTGTCCATTGTTATACATTGTTTGCAGCTAAAAATAGAATAATTTCGCAAAGAGATCCCACCTGGTTTTCGAGCTTGATTTTGCTGTTCTCACTCTGCAATTGCTGGTTGTTGATGGTGAGCTGTTCAACATTCTTCTGCAAAAAGATGCACTTCTGTTGCAGGGACTTGGCATTTGAGCTCTTGACCTGAAAGATTGTCAGTACAATGACATCATGAAGAATGTCGCACTTGTCCGAGGAGAGTTACGTATTGGTCACGTGTCTCGTCCAACAATATCTCGAGCTCTACAACCTGCCGAATTCAGTGGTCTTTTCGTAGCTATTTTTGGATCGCTTTGCCTCAATAAGAAATATACTTGGATAAAATGAGTTTGAATTTACCTTTTGGCATCTGTTCTCGAGATCCTTGATAAGAGCGGATCTCAAGGAATCAAACTCTGTCATCTTTTGCTTCTAAAAAACTCAGCCATCAGCCCCAAAAATTTTTATTCAAAGAGGTTTGTCTAAAATGACAGTAGTTGTAGATTCAGATACATTCTTTAAAGCAAAGTGGATGGCGAAGCCAAAAATCGAACTCATCTCACATAAAACTTACGAAAAAATTCTGACTGTGCAATCTCTTTAGCATTTTGTCAAAAAGATATCGCACGATATAAAAGTATTTGGATTATATGGACATAACGAACCTCTCTGTCTTTAAGATTTTTGATTTCGCTTTCGAGTCTGCTGCCGGGTTCAGTGTCGTCTTTTACTTCTCCGGCCAAATTCTTCTGCAGCAACTCGTTGTCACTGTATCCATCAGTTTCATTCGATTGTGACATCTACAACGTGCCAACATATGGATAATATCTTTTCAGAACATTCCTTGAGTTGAGACTGTATCTCCAAATTCATTGAATTTTCCTCGATATTTCATTCGGATTTCTTACCTCCTCAACTGCATAATATCTCTCTTATAGGATTCGAGTTCTTGTCTTAAAGAGGTGATCACTTCCTTCTCCATCATGGACGATGACTCTTCCAATTTGCTCTTGTCCACAGACATCCTCTTCTCGAATTTAGAGGTCACTTCAGAGATACGGTTCTGCATGCTTCAGCTTCATTCGAATGAAAAATACGTAATCGGGACTTCAGTGAAATTTCGGTACCTCTTTGGCTTCGAGCTGTTCCCGCATGGACTGGATGTTACTCTCAGATGCGGCTAAGTCACTCAAGAGTGTCTCTTTCTCCGCTTTCAATTTCTCCACAGTAAGCTCCAGCTCGCTCTTTTCGTATTGTACCTGAAATTTCTCAGATCTTTGGCAAGAAATTTCCGGGAAATTTCACCTTATCGGTGGTCATGGTGACCTCCGCCAGGCGATTCAGCAAGACTTCATTCTCTTTGTTAGTTTTCCTCTGTCCGTTTTGAAGATTCTCCATCTCATCCCGGAGTTGGTCCAACTGTTCAAACTCCGTCTCCTGTGATGACGTCATCACATATACACCGTTGTAGACGTGATCCCACCTTCTCCTTGAACTCCTCGATCATGGTGTCGAAATGGTCAGAGAGGGACTGTTTTTCTTCTTCTAAAATTCGTATCTTCTCTTCAAGTTCTAAAACTGTCTCTTGCAGCTTGGTCACATTTGGAAGGCTCTTCTGTTTTATTTAATTCGTATTCGTCATGATTCATTGGAAAAAGATGTCGTATGTGATATCTTACTGTCTCAGAAGCGGAGCCGGAGGAAGGGCTGAGACCACCTCTCTTGTATGCGCTT
Organism: Protostelium mycophagum; assembly: GCA_002081555.1. Classification (NCBI taxonomy): domain Eukaryota; phylum Evosea; class Variosea; order Protosteliida; family Protosteliaceae; genus Protostelium; species Protostelium mycophagum. The sequence continues at coordinate 7,184 of MZNV01001656.1, read as the reverse complement.
ACTTCCTCTTGTAAGGCGTCGACAGCCACGGTAAGTGTCGCGATTTCCTGTCAAATGTCACCGTCTCATATTGTGGTCTGTATTTAAAAATATTTCCGACATAGTGATGTCCTTGTGATAATCTTGTTGTAACTCGCCAAAAGGCAAAAATAATCAACAATGATAAAACACGACCAGTGCATCGATGACGTAATGATGACGTAATTACCTTCTCCGCCTTCGCTAGAAGGATCTTTAATTCTCCCATACTTCTCTCTTGATTGATCTTGGCCACATTCTTGATCGATTTTGCTCTCGCTCCGAATCTACAAGTAGATACTGTCTCTGCCTCGTTGTAGTCCACGGGGGAACAGTTGATGATCAGTGTTGTTCGGGAATTTCCTCCCAGAGATTCTTGGAGAACACGTGTCAGTTTACTGTCACGGTAAGGAATGTGGGCGGACTGAGGGGGTCAGTTTCATTGGTTTGGGAAGAGTCGTATTGGAATGGGATGGGTCGAAGAATCTCATTGGAATGAAACTCACCTTTCCGTCGGTGAGGGCGTTGATGACATTTCCAAGCGCAGAGAGAGATTTGTTAATCATCTTAGCCTCGTCCAGAACAGTACCTTGGTTTTATCAGAATGAAACTCTCGAAATTTCAGTGAAATCTCTCACCCTGGGCACCGGTTTTTTCGACTTTCTCGGAACCAGCAAGATCCACAAGATATAGCTTTCCATTCTTTAAACTTTGATCGTTCAAATTTCTCTGCTGAACGGTCAAGATAAAAATACTGTGACTTCTAGAACTCTCAAAATTCATATCTACAACCGTCAGTTTCATTCCAATGATAACATGACGTCATCAAGTCACGTGACTCACTCGTGGCGGCGATGGCACGGTTCTGAGAACCGACACGTATCACGTCGAGTACGTCCTGCTCACATGCCACGTAATGCTCAGTAGCTCCCTCGACCCATATCCCCTTCACTTTCTCTTCACGCACCTGCAGTGATACCTTGGTGGCTATAAATAGATCAGCATAGTGTTGACTGATGCTAAAAATAGAAATAGTAATTTAGGTCAAAAAATCTTGAAATTCAAGAAATACAAATTAAATCTTTTTATCAAATTCCAAACAAAAAATTCTCTGCAAACATTAAAACAAGTGTATTGTACTTGCAGATGTCATATAAAAATATCAATGGATGGTGGAGAGAAATGTCATCTACATCTCTGCAGCTCTGTTACGGAATCATTTTGTCACTGATTCTGATAATGTGCATCAAGAGGAATGAATGGATACAGAAGACTCACGATCTAATAAATCTCTGATCTTCTCCATGTAGATCTCGACGTAAGAGGCTTTGACAAGAAACTCTATCGATGAGTCTGCTTTTTGGACACCATCAAAAATAGTGTTTGTCATTCTGGGAATGATTCCCTTTAATTCGGCATCATCGATGCTGGGGCCCTGCAGCAGTTAAGATCCATTCTGAGCACCAGAATATATCAGCGGACCTGCATGGTATGCGTCTTTCCACTGGATGTTTGACCATAAACAAAAATCGTTCCGTTATAACCTCTCATAATGTCTAAATGAAATCAGAACACATTCTGTAATATGGCTTCGGAAAGTGCCGACCATCACAGATCGTGAACTCCTCTTAATATCAAGATATTTACGACGTGTGATTACCTTCTATGACAGGTTTAGCGGCATAATCGAAAATCTGAGCCTGTGTTGTTGCGGTTCCAAATACTTTATCGAACACAAATTTAGAGGCAGCAATCCCCTCAGTGGCCTGATCGTCTTTAAAAGGCTCATCGATGTTATCTTGAAAAAAATTATGAGCGTTCATACCTTGAGATGGAGGGTCATGCCATCTTCGTCTATGGAAAAACATTCTTGGTATCCCCCATCAATCTCCTTCCTATTTCTGGGCCTGAATCTGCAGACCACACGAACATTGGTGGCCTCTTTACTCATGACGAGCGTGACAGAAGATGAACGAAAGAGAGACCGTCCTTGAAAGAGAACCAAGATGAGGGTTCGCGTCCGCCAAACGGGAAGAAATCGCAGAAGTTAGATATTTCACACCACGAAATAAATATTTTTTTGTCCTCTTCAGCTTGTGTGGAGTTGGCAAAGTGATTTCACGGACAGGTTCTGCATCAAATTGAAAATATAGACATTCGAAATCTAGACTGGTTTTCTGTCTGTTGTTGAGACAGTAAAGTTTCGCGCCAAATGTTTCTGAAATCTGCGACTCACATCAGATCAGGCAATCAGATCATTCAGAAGAAAGATGGTGGGTGTGCATTTCGCAGAGAGCGATCTTGAGAAGAGATTTGGTGGTGTGGTACCTAATCTAAATCATGACTCTGTCATCCAAATGGCCACTGACTTCAAGGAGATGATGCATGACGAGAGGTATTGACGGGATTTCTATCTTAAATTAACAATATTTTACAGTTCAAAATACGAAACCTTTGGACCTACCTCCGGGACTCAGAGGTAATGTGATTATCTAATTTATCATTTTGATTCAACACAGAGATGTAAACCTTGTGTATAAGACAGAGCGTAATACATGGTATCTTCTCGCCGAAATCGAAACATACAGACGAACAGTCATGAACAGAGAACAAGGGATGGAAACTGATCAGTTGGAGACTCTTGATCAATTAGAAAGTGCTCAGAGCCTACTGTTCAAACATACGGCTAAAGACAGCAGTCTTGGGCAGATAAAGGTATCATTACATCTGATCATTTGACTTTAGTTCTGATCTTTCAGTTCGTTGGTGAATGGTTGGAAGCCATTGCAGAGGAGGGCATCATTAGATATACAGAAAGAAAAGCCTGGAAGAATACCATGAAATCAATTAAAAGTGACAGAACTACCCTAGATGTGAGTTGATGATTGAGATACAGTGACTAATCCTGCAGATGGACCCGGATTCTATGTATTCTGATTTGGACATTTTGGACTCTGAAGATGTCCGAGAGGAGGAGGATCTTATCGCCTCAATGTGGTCCCTCGTGAGGGCTGGAAAGTAAGTGATCAATTATCTGTGATCGAAATGTGTGTTGATCATCTGTATCTGATCAGAATACCAGAGTAGACGAAGCCATCCAGATGTGTCGAGACTGTAACGAAGAATGGAGAGCCCTCACACTCTCAGGCTACGAAATGCACAATGATCCAAATATAGAGGAGCCAGAAGAGGACCAGATGGATTCCAACTTGATATTCGATATATGTGGAAACAACAGGAGGAATCTGTGGAGGAGATGCTGCCACGCTTTCTCGAAGAATGTCAGTACACTTGATTTTTTTATGTTGTCCTGCCGCAGCACATCTGAATGATGTTCTACCTCTTTGTGAAAGGTTTTGATTGAGATCCAGAACAAAATCAGTAATCCCGAGAGAGCGGTGTACGGCATATTGGGTGGTGTCCTCAGCCAGAATGTCTTCAATTTGAGACCTGCCGTCCTCTTGACATGGGAGGATCACCTCTGGGCGCACTACAAATTATTGATGTCCTATAAGACTGATCAGGTCAGTTATTTTATTTGAATAAAATTCGATTTTTGGTTTGAAATATAAAAAATAAATAAAAGGGATAAAAATAAGAAGAGAATCTCAAAGAGTTGTAGATCTTCGAATTGTTGGACGACCAGATGAGTTTGGATGAACAAGCACCGAGACCAGAGGATTACAGCCCTATGGACGAGACACAGATTTTCAGTTTGTTGAAAACTCAATTTCCATTCCAAACTGGGTGAGTTTTCAATGTAAAATGCTCATTTTAATGCAACAATCGTGTTTCTTGATCTTGAAATTTTCAAAAATATAAAAGTATCTGAATATTTCCAAGGGCATTGCAAGGGCAAGTGTCCATATACAGGCACATCCAAGAGCAGCTCATCCTCGGAGAAATAGACCGCGTTTTCGACGACATCCGAAACAAATTTTTACCTCTCAAGGAGCCCATAGACATGTCAGTCGAATCTTAATAGATGAAATCTGACAGACTCAGCCTTGACGAAGAGTTGGGCCATTTTGGCCCAGGAATTTTGAGATTTTACGCTCACTTCGTCCTCTTCTTCCATCCAAACGGCTTCAGCGGTTTGGACGACTTGGACGAGCTTAGCCAATTGAAAGAAGACATCATATTGTTCTACTGGATGCATCTCTTCAGATCCTGCACCCACTACAACAACGCGATGATCGAATTGATCACTTCTTATTCCAGCAAATTGTCTACCAAGCAACAGATCAGGTGAACTGTTGTTTCCTCTTTTTGAATTTTTTCGTGAATTTTCAATCTGTTCTCAAAATATAAAGAAATGTCAAAATCACGAAAACATATCCAAAAACAATCCTCGCATATTCACCTTACAACAACAGATACCACTCTGAATTCTTCCAAAAAGTCCACACTGAAGAAGAGAGAAGAGCTTGCATCAGAGTCGCAACTGAATGGGAAATGGACCTGCCGAGCATCACTTATGAGACCGTCAATGCAATGGTCAACAAGCCCGCCAGGACCACCAGAAGTCTTCGGGATGCGGAGAACGCAGAGATGGAGAAGATCAGGGCCGTGGAGTGGTATTATTTCTCCAACCAGACACAGAAAGCGGTCCAACAGATCTGCGCTTTGGCTTCACATTTCCTTCGTGAGTGATTTTCTCTTTTTATCTCGAGATTTTACTTGAATATTTTTGTATATTATTTATTTTGTGATTTGTAAAGCTTTGCGAAAATATCAGAGAAGAAAATCGTTGTAATGTGAAACTCTGCAATTTTAAAAAATAAAATTGAAAATTTCATAGAAGACAACAAGACCGAGGCCGCGAGAACATTATATGGAAGATACGAATTCAGCAATGACTTGCAATTCCCCATTATGGGTCGTTATGACAGCATCAGAAATTTCCTGAAATGTGCCAAAGCATATCAAGACGTCATACTTCCCAAGAACGGGTGAGTTTTCCCCGAAATTTCGCACCCAAAACCGCGCCATTTTGGGAATTCAAATTCTGAAAAAAAACAGAAGAGAAGTGTCCGTTGAGGAATTACATCAAGTGAAGGAGGATATCTACTCTGTACTTTTCGACCAAAACTTCCTCGCAGCCATTCAAGACGAGCCAGAAGAGGAGCGGTTACAGCTACAGCGATATTGTATCCCGCAGTTATATTTCTACCTGCACTCTGTGCTCTTCAAACTGGAAGATTTTGGCGAATGGTGAGAATTTGAATTTCAAAAAATGGCGGGAAATATCAAAAGAAATACGGAAGTTATTTGTGTATTTACAGCAGAGCTGTAGACACAACATACCTCGAATATTCTATTTTTAGATGATCTGATTGAGCCCAGTTTACAACTGATGATCAAACTGGAAGAGTCAGATGTGGCATATTTCCAGATCGAGGAGATCGACCAGATGCTGGAGCAGACTCGCAGGACCTTCATGGAGATAGAGAAGAGGGAGGACAACAGATACAGATGGATAATAGAAGATTGATCCTTCTTCGTCGTAAGTACCGTGGCTCCGCGGTTTCTTACCGCGATCAAATGCGTTTATCTGTCTACAATTTTGAGACGGGAGGTTCAAGCACTGCACCGAGGAAAGAGAACATCTTCTCCATCTCTGTCTCGGAGATATAATGTCCCATGCTCTTCTCCACAAAATAGTTCAAGTTTTGCCTCATTTCGCACACTTCTGCGAGTTTCCTGTATCCCATTTCGGCGAATTGTAGTGTCACCATCTTTTTCACGTTAATTTCTGTCGACTTTTTATGTGATTGGATTATTTTTGGGAATCAGGGTAAGTGGCGTGATCATCACGGTAAGAAATGTGTAACCGCTTCACAAAGAATCAAAAGAGTTTATTGCAATAAAAAAACTAAATATCACCTCATCTTGGGCACCATGATAGGCAAATATCGGGGTCTTCTTTGAAAATTCACCCAGTTTCTCTGGATAGGAATCTTGCTCTAAAAGATAACCACTGAGAGAGATGATAGCTGCAAGAGGGTGGTCTCGTTGTAGTCCGACACGCAAGGCCATGGCTCCCCCCTGTGAGAATCCTCCCAGGGCGATTTTTGAATTGTCGACAAGTTTTCGCTCCTGTACAGGTCATGCGGGGATGCGGGGTGTTACTTATTATTTATTTATTCTTTACCTCTGCGATCACTTTGCCCACAGCCTCTACTGAGCGAGATATGCCTGAATCATGTTAATGAATTTATCTCTTCAATGTTGAAATTGTTGAGCATGTGTATGCGATGTAAGCGCAGCATTAAAAAATTATTACCAGTTGTGTCCTCATCTCTGGCTTCGAAGGATTTTATATCATACCATGCTCTCATTAATTCACCTCCATTGATCGTGATAGATTGGGGAGGTGCATTCAACAGCACGACTTTTGTACTTGGCAATCGATTATCAAACATGGGGACGAAAGATGGTGCGTGATCCCCTGCCAGTGTCAGGTGGTTTTTTATGTGACCATTCAGAGACCTAAACCATGCATCCAAATGAGAGTGCTTTTGTGTTCTGATTTTGGCGACAGGATGACCGCTTTTGACAAAAGATCCCAATGATCTCTGCGTGATATATAAGAATAATTGATGGTTTCGCCTTCTAAACAAGGAAGATGTGAGGTCTCGGTTGAGAGGATGCCAATGATCAGCAAGATGACATACTTCTTCATTGCTCTTTTTCTCCAACTCGGTAGAGGCACGTTGTAATCTGCTCTCAGAAGACCTGTAAACCTCATGCAGATTTGATCTCTAATCCCCAATTGAATCTACCACTTCCGCAACTCAAACACAATTTTATTTCTATTTATTTGGTTAATCTTTTCCAATCATTTTTAGAGCATTTGCGAGGACAAAGAAAACAAATGTACCACTACAATTTTTAGAAGACTCATCCACCAGTATCTAGAATGAGACTTTTTCTGTGTTTTCTGGTCACTAATAAAATGGGATACAATAGGAATAACAGACACAGTTGACACTTGACATTGCGTTGTCAACAGTGGAAATAGCGGTTAACACAGATCCCAATATTATCTGCGGTAAGAAGTGCAACTTTTGCTTTAACCACTATTTCTAATCCTGATGTTTGTGACAACACAATAATAAGAAATTTTCTGGATTTTTTAATCTGCTTTCTTCAACTTTTGGAGT
>MZNV01001651.1:0-31691 GCA_002081555.1 Protostelium mycophagum | reverse complement strand
TTCTTCATCGGAGAGTCCGAATTGAAATTTCGCGTTGACTCTGTGACGCAGGGAGTTCCATTCGTCCGTAGACAGGGAGTTGTCACCGAATAATACGTTCAATATTCTGATCACCATTCTCTGCACTTCTTCAGTATTTTATCTTTCGCGATTTCATAGGTTTGAGTTTTGGAAATCTTTGAGAATTTTTCGGGTTTGAACATTTTTGAAACAAAATTGTTGTGGATTTCGAACATTTTTTTAAAGTTCCAAGTATTTTGCGTAAATATGTGGCTATTTTTTGTTGTGTTTTCGGATAACAGCATTCACATACAGCATCTGCACACAGTATCTGCATTACAGCATCCGCATATAGCATCTGCATTGCAGCATACAAAGAGGCAATAATCACCTTGTATGGCTCTTCACCAGTCTGCTTGAGCTTGATCATTGTGGTTCTGAGGTCCGCCCTGACCCACTGCTTTATGGTCCTGGTGACCATCTCTAGTAATATGAAGAATCTCCAATACTCAATGGCGGGTGTGTCTCCCACCAGACAAGCACGAACTCGTCCTAAAAATCGAACTGCTTTTTTTAATTTATTTCAAATTTTTTAAAATTTTTTTCAATTTTATTCAGATTTTTTAAATTATTTTTCAGATTATTTTTGGTTTTCGAACGAATTTCATTTTTTAACAGAACAATTTTTTATGATTTGAAAATTTCTCGTCAAATTCATCTCGCTTTTGCTACGTTTTGTTGTGAAATTCGAATTTTAATGAATATTATATTATATTATTATATCTTTGAATTTATCAAGATTAATACTCACTGTTGATACCAAAAGAATGCAAGGACAAGAGCAAGTTGGGAAAATTGGATCGGTAATCGGGTATCTTGTCATTGGCCAGCGTTTTTAGATGCTCCGCAAAGCTTGGAATGATGTTCTCGAATAGATGGTCCGTAGCTTCACGGATCTCGTCGTTATGGGCCTGAATGCTTTCAGAACGCATCAAATGATTGTGCCGGCAGACGGCTCTGCCGCTCGTTTGTATTTGTTTTAGTTGATTTTGTTTGCTGTGCAGTATTTGTTTCGGAATGTACTGAATAATTGTGCCGGCAGGGAGGCTTGTTGCACCTCCTTCATTGCCGTGCGGCTCTGCCGCGATTACGTTCGTTTTGTTGTACAGATTTCCCGCCAATTTTCAAATTGAAAAATCGCATTCGCATAGTATTGTATTCATGAGACACCCTCAGTACAACTCGACTACAACGATGTGGAACGGTCAGACACAACATAAAGATGTCGGAAGATTTTTTTTAATTTGGAACGAAAACTTTTAAATTTAAACTTTACCTCCGGGTCGTGCGCTTTAATAAAATTAGAAAATCCGTCGGAGCACAAGTACTTCGGATATTTCACGGAGAATTCAGGACCTGTCAGAATAAAAACGGAGAATTTTTTAATAAAATACTCACGGAATAATTTGTATAAATAAGCGGATCTTGTTCCGTCAGGCAAGACGGGCGGAAACAGTCGACTATTTTCAATCAGATTAGATTTTTTTGAATTTATATATTCTGGAGGTGGAGATTTTTGTGGTTAACGCTTTTACCGCAGAATACACTCTGCACAACTATGCCAAAAATATAATAAAAAATGCGGAAATGTACGAAAATATGTTGAAATATCCACCTGAAATCCAATAGATAAAACCTCTGGTCTATTCCTCGATGTGCTTCCAAATCAACGGGAGTAGATATCGTCTTGTGAGCTAACTTTGGACCGACCTTATGCTCTTTCAGATGTAACCGGTTGGCTATCTCCTTGATCTACAACGCGTCAGTGTTTATTTAGATTATTATAATGCAGAGTCACCTTCTCGTTGATTTGAACATTGTCTGTGTGAATAGTTCTGCCGGCATCACTGATTCTACATTAGTCCCAGAAATAAAATTTTCTGATTTTATTATTTTTTTTTTCTGGGAAAATTCTGATCGACCAGAATTTTTTGTTGAAATGACGATAGAATGATAAAATTATGAAAATAGTCGTACCAGCTTCCGTATACGATGGTGTCTCTCGTGATGGGCAATGTGCTCATTGCTATCAATCTATACCCACGATAATCTAAAAATAGAATCAGCAATTGTAGAACGGACACGTCATCACACTGTCAATTTTTTATAAAAAACGGGTAAGAATTGAATTAATGAAAATAAATACCCAATAAAATCATCATTGGGAAGTGTAGATCCCTCATCCATAAAGAAAATAGTTGGTTCAGAGACTTCAACTCATGCCCTGCCACCTTGGCCGCTTCTTCATCACCGGGACTGTATTTATTTAATTTTATTATTTATTTTTCAAAAGGTGGTTTTTCAGTTGAAATGTTTTTGGTCTTTGCGGAGTTGTCGCGAGAATTTTTTCTTCGCGTTAACCTACCGCGACTTTTGCGGTAAGGATCAACCGTTTGCGACAATTTACAGTGTTGTAGACCCTATAACAGAAAACCCCAAAAAAATCTCACCAACAAAACGAAAAATAAAATGACTCACTAGATCCCCCCAGAGTTAACTGCGAATTTAAAGTAGATACCCTTACACAAGTATTTTTCACCACCAGCACCTTCTGTTGCTGTTAAGAAGGGCTTGATCGTCTTCTCTTCGGGTGGTAGCGCCACTTCACTGATAATAATCTTTCCATACTAATAGTCTTCAGTATTTATTAATGAATTGTGATTTTTTAGATTGAAATTCCAACACGCGAGTAGATTTTCGAGTACAAACAAAATGTTGTGCAGAATTTACAAGCAGCTTTCATTCAATCTATATCGATATATTTAATAGTGATATAAAATATAAAAATATATATGCACAAAAAACACCAGCGAAGCCACAAAACTATGACAGTCTTATCATCCGAAGAAATAAAAATAAAAATATTATTACTGTTGTGGCAGTGTAGATGAAGTTCTGCGAATGTTTCGCCAAAGCTTCGTAGATCCTGATCTGGTCTTCTTGTCTGGTATTACTCGTGATCTCACGCACCGCACGGATCTGTTCTTGGAACGCATCGTTCCAGGAGAAGGGTGAATCTGTTTGTGATTATTTTATTGTATTTTATTTTATTTTATTTTATGAAGAATGGAGGTGAAAAGGCTCCGTCTGCAATGCATTCTGAGGCTTTACAGTTTTGGCTACCAATATTTTTCGGGCTATGCATCACATTCGCTGTAGTTCTACCAGTATGTGTATTGTGTTTTATTGTATTACCGCGGCTCTGCCGCAGTGTCTTTGTGTCTCAACACTACTGAATTACCACAACTCACTCCGTGAAAAATCACTTTTTCACAGAGATATATATTTTTAAATAAAATATTCCCACCTTTGTCATCATCGGTGTTATTCACTTTCTTCGTGTTATCCGGTGTAAAATCGTCGGAGTTCAATAGATCAACCAACAGATCTTCCATATTACCTAACTGGGATAGCCTCATCACCTGTTTATTATTATTTATAACAAAAACAGAACAGTAATGATTTATTTTCCTGGCAATTATTTTGACTTCTAATTGCACTGGAACACAAAAAAAATTTTTTTCTAAATGCACAAAAAAATATATATAAAATAACAAAGACTCACGAGGTCTGTCAGTTGATCAGAATTTAAGTTTGATATCATTCTTCGCAACAGTGGGTGGTTTGCTTTCGGCTTCGGAGTGACATTGTTGCTGTTACTCATTCTGTTACTGGACATGGGCGTCGCCTTTACATTTGTGTGTCCGATGTTGTTCATTTTCTTTGGCGTAAAGATCTCCTCCTTTGAAATTTCTGATGGGGCTGATTCTGTTTTGAATAAATTTTTTATGATTTTTTAATGTTGTGAAATTTTATTTCGAAAAAATCTGACATAAAAATTGAATAATATTCATTTGGGTTTTGTACGCGAATTTTTTTATTTTTGAAATAAATAAACACAATAAATAAAATTGAAAGATGTTCACCATTATTCGGGGAAGTGAATCCTGGATGTGACTGTGGGGGTTTGTTTGGGGTCAGTACAGAGGGTGCGCTGGTATTTGGTACTGGTATCAACTTCTTCGGCTTGACAGGGACTTCGTCTTCCACGATGTATGAATTACGTACCACGAGTCCACCGTTGAAGAGTCCCACCTGATTAATTTTATTTTATTATAAAATTGTTTTTATTCTAAAGATTTTGTGAAGACGATTATCGTGGAATGCGGCTGTGCCGGATTTTTGGATGTTGTGATTCTTTTGGGTTGGAAGAATTGTCGGCAGTGTGATGAAAATATGTTTTATGTTTACGAGATGTGACAACTTTGGTCGAATCGCAGATCTCGGTCAGATTGCAAAGTTTGCGGTAACGAACACGTTAATTACCGAGAAGTTTAACGTGGTCATAAGAAGCTGAACAAATTCTGCATTATATTCACGAAAACATGAAATCTACTGACGATCCGCTGCACACAACAGAAGCATTGCTGCGGCAGAGCCGCAGTAAAAAAATCACATCTCAGGTACACAAACATTCCACCATTAAATCAAAATTCCACGAAAATATACGGTAAAATCTTACAGTATTTTAAAATTTTAAAAATGATTACCTGTGGTCTCGATTCAAAGATTGGTGTTCTGTGATCATCCTCCTCTTCAGATTCAAAGACGCTGAAGGACAGTTGTCTCTGTACTCCCGAATACGAGTTAGCCCTGCTCCTGTGTAATGGCGTGGACATCGCGTTGATGGGGGTGTTTTCACGAATCTGTTTGGTTTGAATATTTCTACATCTATTTTTAAAATAAAAAGATTCATTTTAAATATAAAAACTGATTGTAAATAGATACACACCCTCTGACTCCTCGTTAATGGTGCACTGTATCCGTATCAATAAAATGTTTGTAAAATTCAAATCCGAAACATTCAATTGTTACAAATATTTCGTCAGAATAAAAGAAAAATCGGATCGAAATTAAACATACGGCGTGGGCGCCACCGGCTTGTCCTCATCCTCATCCACGATATATGCCGCAACAGAAGGTGTCCTCTGAAGTGTTCGCCTCGGTAGCATGCTCGCGTCGGGTGTCGCGAATTGTCCAGTCTGCGAATAATTTCTGGTCGCCAGGGGGACGACCTCTTCTCCCATCTTATAACCCTCTGATTCTGAGAGACTGGAAGAATTCTGCAAGACGTCGCGGAGATTTCTGCGGTAGGCGGGTGGCACTTCCGTGACAGATTCTGAGGTTTTCGTGACAGTTTCGGAGATTTTCGTGACATATTCGGAGGTTTTTGTGACAGATTCTGACGTCTTGGTGACATTTTCGGATGTTTTGGTGACAAGTTGTGACGTGTTGATATTTTCTGTGGCTGTGACAGTTGTAGATGTATTCTCTTCGTTGTTATTATTGGATAGTATGGTATGTGATAGTGGAGAAGGTATGTTTTGCCTCTCTTGTATATTTAGACGAAGTGTGGGGGGAGTGAGGGGCATTACATCGCTCTGAAAGATGTTATTTTTAGACAGAATGGGTTGTAGATAGTCGACATGCACCGGGAATAGTTGGAAAAAAATGATTAAAAACATTGTGAACGAAAAATTAAATTAAATTTGTTTCTACTTGACTTTTTCAACACTTCTTGAAATGGTAAATCCGCCATCCCATAATCAAAAAGATCTTACCTGAATATATCCCGAAGATTCCATGGGTGCATTGTGATTATTATTATTCACATTATTATTCGTATTCTTTCCCATCAATGAGGGAGGACCCATCACTATATTTCGAAGAGAAGACTTCATTGGAAGCAAACTCTTTCTGTTGTGTGGTTTTGGCGTGTCGATGTTATTGTCTATATATCCTGAAGTGCTGTTGTCGTCTTTGAATACGGGAGACGGTGTATCCAAATCCTTTAGAAATTGTTATCTTTGGTTTTTTGGGTTTCAGATGAATTTATGTGAAGAGTCAAAATAATATTGTTGAAATATTTTTACTACAGAATTTCGAAATTCACAAAAATAATTCGGAAAATTATTTCTACGTTAGATTATTATTAAAATTTCTATACTTACAGATACGGAACGATCAGATGCAGACAATCTCCGGTTTGGCGTGCTCAACGCAGCTATCTAAACATTATTATTTCCAAGAATATAAATAATCATCTACTTCTACATCACAAAAGTTAAACGTAAATATCCTCGTTTGATAAAAAATTTAAAAATTCGACCCACATTTTGCACAGAACGCGTCAAGTTGGATCTTTCCGAAAAACTACGCGTCCTGCCTCGCTGTTGTGGCGAGTCCTCGTTAGGACTGTCCAACTTATTTATGGAAGAGGGCAATAAGGCTGGAGGGTGGTAAAAGTCTCTGAAGTGGTTGGCCGTGATTTTTCTGCAGTTGGATCCTGTTGTTTTGAGTATTCTTTTGGTAATAAAAATTACCGTGTCTACAGGCTGGTCTCGTATCCCCAGCGGGAGGGGGTAACGGTGAATTATATGTTGGCGTATTTTTGAAAATGTCGAGGGACGAACTACAACGAGACAGTTCTGGCTTGGGGTGGTAGTATTTTTGGATGTGACGGTAACTGTTGTTGTGACAATCTACACCGTGCCAACAGACTAATTTTCCGTTTATCCGGCCGAGATTTGGTGTCTGAGCTTCTGTCAAGATTTCGTTGCCTTTTTGATTGTTTGAAAAAAATTATTATTTGAAAAATTATCTTGACTAAAATCTCTAACAAATAAAATAAAATCACAAAAAATATCCCAAAATAAACTTATATAAAAATAAATCACCTTCAGGCCATCTACAGATTGAGAAAGAGATTTAGAAACCCCTGGTGTATTCATCGCATTTGCGGGCGACTGCGCTCCGAAATCAAAGGTAGAGACTGACGCCGTGATCCTCTTTGGTGTTTGGTTGTTGACTGGGTCCTCGTTCTTTCTGCGTGAATTAGTTTATTGTTGTGATCGGGATGATTCTTGTGTTGCATGTAGTAATCTGTGGTAAACAGTGATTTCTGCAGTATAGTATTTATATATTGTTTACTTATGCGGCAGAGCCGCAGTGATCACTACTAATAGTGAGCTTTACCACAATAAATATTGATTTTTAACGACCACAATCCCTCAAAAATCACAAAGATTCTGAAGTGTAGTATTTATATAGTTTTTATTTCTGCGGCAGAGCCGAAGTATCCACCTCTAAATGGATTTGCACAGATAATGTTGAGCTTTACAAAATCGATAGTACATGACTACAATCCCTCAAAAATCATTTATATAGTATTTAGTTCAGCGGCAGAGCCGCAGTATCCACGTAAAATTGAGTCCAAACCCATGGTTCAAAAACACAAAAAACACAAAGATTCTTTTCGCACCTGCCGTCACTGGAGTTTATACTCCGATTGGCAAAGTACCAATTAGTACCACTATTGTCCTCTTCATCAGCGCTGAGCTCTCCAGCATCGAATTCTCTAGTCCCAAATTCAATCTGCGTAGTGTCATTCTAACATGCAGAAGAGTTGACAATATCTTCGTGTGACACGTGACTGTTTTCTCTCGAAATTTCACTGAATCTGTACAGCTACACCTGGTAGTAATGTATATAACATTACAGATCTGTAGTGGCGAAACCAAGACATGTCTGTTGGATACAAACACAACAAAACCCAACAATAACATAAAAATATAAAAGTATAAATCATTCTGGACTCACCTCGCTCTCCGTAGCAGAATTATTGGATGCATCTGGTTCGTCATTCTGTTCACTGATCCAAGACTCTATGTTACTCCACTCTGCTTGCCCCGCGAAATCGAATTGTCTGCTCAACACCTAAAGATACTCAGTTGATCTGTTCGTATGGAAAATGAGTTATTACTGATGGAAGAATAGAAAGTATGTCTACAGTATCACTGCAGAGTTATAGCTCTGAAGACACGATCATCCAAGAACACCCAAACAAGATCATGATTTTGTTCAAAATGTCGATCCATTTCTTTTACAAAACTTACGTCCATGCCTTTGTGATAACGACCTAGACCTTTGATACGTTCCAAGATCTTCCTCCTTCTTAATATGATTTCGGTCTGTTTATTATCATCAAAAGCCCCGCTATATTCAATGCGAGGAGCGTGCAACCATTTTCCTTCTGTGTATCTGTTGTTCTATGAGATTTGTCTAATGACAAAACATCATGAACGTAATTGTATAAAATGACCAACCTTGGCAGATCAACTTTGGATTCACAAGTGAAACGTGTCCCAAAATCCTTCTTTCTATTTGTGGGTTTGTGATTCGCCACAGGTGAGGGCATTTGACTGAACTTCTCGATGATATCCAGCGTCAAAGTCTGATTATATAATTCTGGATCATCTGCCATCTCACTATTGAAGATTGCCCTCTAAGAGAATGTATGAGAGAATGTAACACAGAGATCAACATACATAATTAGGAATGGCAGGAGTGTTAGGAGTAGACATGATATCTGAGCCTTCATTTGGTGAGAAGGGGGTCTGGTCACCCTCCTCTTCAGTTCTCCAATCCATCATTTTATGGGGGCGTTTCCGCGACCCGGGAGACGCTTCTCCCTCTGAAACGTGTTGGATGTTGCGCTTGATGGCTCTTGCAACACTCGCCACCAAAGAAAGGTGGCGGGTCAAACTGATGTCCAGAAAAAATGTCATGTTGCGGAACAAGCCAGAAAATTCGTAAATTTACACCGATATTTAAAAATATAATTTTATTTTATTTTTGGGGTGTCCAGAGGCCAACTGCAACTCTCTTCTTGATTCTGATATGTTTTGTGTCTTTAGTGGTATTTATGTGCTATTAAAATTTGGCTTTTTTCGGCTGGACCTTCAAAAGCATTTTCTGTGAACAATGCTGGGGCCACACTCTTCGTACTCTTCCCTCGAAATCCACATTTGCTGAACAAATTCAATCAAGCACATTAGACAGGTACACTGACCTGGAAAGAAGACAGAGAGGCCAAGATGGAGCCCCCAATCCAAACAGAATAGTTACGCTCAGGAGGTGCGATGGTTTTGACTTTTATGGTGGAGGGCAGCAAGTCAGAGAGCTCCATCTGCATTCTTTCCGCGATTCCCGGAAACATCGTAGAACCTGAAGAGGTCAGAAGACAAGGTGGTAAGACGTACCCCCAGACAGGACCACATTAGAATAGAGGTCTCTCCTTATATCGACATCACACTTGATGAGTCATTTTTTTGAAACTGCACACTACAAACCTTCAAAATAGAGTTGTACGTGATCTCGTGGATACCAACAGAATCCAAACCCAAGAAAGCAGGCCTAAACAGAGCTTCCGGTGCTCTGAACCTCTCATTGCCAATGGTGATCATCTCCCCGTCAGGGAGTTCGTAGGACTTTTCGAAGGTGGAGGAGGAAGAGGCGGTTCTCATATCTTGCTCGAAATCAAGAGCTACAAAACTTAACTTCTCCTTGATGTCTCTTACGATCTCTCTCTCAGCGGTGGTCATGAAAAAGTATCCGCGTTTACTTTAAAATTAATATTCTATTTGTAGATGGTAAATACTTACGTTAGAATCCTGCACAAATAGGAAGTGCATGACCTTCGTAGATGGGAACTGTGTGGGTGACTCCATCTCCGGAATCCACCTTCGTAGATGGGAACTGTGTGGGTGACTCCATCTCCGGAATCCACGACAACTCCGGTAGGTCGCCCGGAAGCGTACAAAGAGAGTACCGCCTGGATAGCGATATACATCGCGGGAGCTGTATGCGATTAGCACAGAAAAATATTAAATGCGCACTATTAAAGGTCTCAAACATAATTTGGGTCATCTTCTCCCTGTTGGCTTTGGGATTCTGTTTGTGTTAAAATGTGCAGCAGGAATAAAGATATACCAGAGGTGCCTCCGTCAAGAGTATGGGGTGTTCTTCCGGAGCCACTCTCAACTCGTTATAGAAGGTGTGGTGCCATATCTACAACGCTCAGTTCATCAGATCAAAGAGTGATTCTGAACCTTCTCCATGTCGTCCCAATTGGTAACAATCCCATGCTCGATCGGGTATTTCAATGTTAAGATGCCTCTCTTGGACTGTGCTTCATCACCCACATAGCAATCCTTGGACGCCTTAATTCCGGTGGAGCGGGGGCGTCTTCACCAGGGTGAGTGCAGATGATTACGTGTGATGACGTCACCCTACGAGGCTTGGAAATACTGCACATGGGGCATCTTCGCCTGCAAATCCGGCCTGTTTGTGTCAGTCAACAAAGTTGTGTGTGAAGACCTTGCACATGCCAGAGCCGTTGTCCACCACTAAAGCTCGAATACCAGACATCTTTTGTTGAAATTATGACTGTGCTGTTTGATAAACGGTCTGTCACTTTAGAATGCGGCAATTTTGTTGTTTCAAATTATGGCTGTGCTGTTTGATGAATGGTCTGTCACTCCAGAATGCGGAAGTGACGAATTATTTTCAAGCAAAAAAGCGAGATCTGAATAGCGAGCTTGATCACGTGATTACCTTAGTTTCGGTGAAAGGCTGGATAATATCGAACAACGAGGCGTTGCTTAAACTTCTCCAAATGAATTTATTCTGAATGCTTAGAGGAAGAGGCACATAGCGAAGACCACCAACAGTGCACATCCTCTCAAGTTGTCTGCAGAATTATTCTGAATGCTTAGAGGAAGAGGCACATAGCGAAGACCACCAACAGTGCACATCCTCTCAAGTTGTCTGCAGAATTTTGGTCCTGGGGGGTGCTCGAGACTGTCTGCTTCTCGTGCACGTAGTCCTCAGAAACCATACCCAAGACTGGATAATTGTGGATGTCTCGTCCCGTTGTGATGACCTGGATGATATAGGATCTAGGGGTGACATCGATGAATTTAGCAGTGTACTCCTGTTATTAGAGTTATTTTTAGACAAGACCAGGAGGTTGAGTAGTCTAACCTTCTTTCCATTGTCATAGATAGTCAACGGAGCGGATCCACCAACCCGAACTTCGTATTCGAGGGACTGAATGCTTCAGAATCATCACAGATGTATGATGATCACCTTAATACATGGATCCGCCATTGGAGGTCTGAATGTGACTTGAATGGTGCTCGCATCAATTGCATCCGTAGTGAGATTCCTCACAGGCTGGGCAGCCTTGTAACCGTTGAAGGCCACCACCGCGTTGGGATTGAATTTTGCTGGAGAATCATTAATACTCCAGATTCTATCTTTTGGAGATTCTGTCAAAACTCCTTGTGGATTCGCCACGATAAAAAGTCGACCGACAAGATGACTCACTGATGTATGCATTCTCAACGCATTTCCATGCGGGATCATTGTTCAGATGAACAATAGGCTCAACACTGTTTGGTTGTACCTCGCTCAACAGTTGAGGCTTCAACAACACCCATGGATCTGATCAAGTGAGTGACACATCAAGGTGTGTATACAAGAGCCTACCGGTTCCAACATCGTTGTCATGGTAGTTGTAGTTGGCAATGATCTCATTCTTCATCAGAGGATTGGTAGAATTTGCTAACACGATGCCAAGCGCAGTCAAAGTTGGAGCAATCTTGCTGTTTCTGTAGAACTCAATAGCAGAGTTTTCGGACATGAGGAAGGATCCTGGAAAAGTGATCGATGAGACTACATGCATCACAGCGTTTTGGGAGAGAGCAACTCCGTTCTCACTAAAACCTGAACTCATCAGATCTGTGCTATTCATATAGATATTTGGATTACCAATGATCAGTGTGTCCGCTCCGAAACTAATGTGATTCTTCTGATTGTCTAATCCTTGAAAGATAAGAGAGGATTTGGCCTTGAGGTTGAGGGAGTTTGCATTACATGTCCATTGGTTGCTTGTTTTGGTCAATCTTTAAATACATCCAAAATTCACCTGAAAAACTGCAACGCCTGGCTGCTGGTAGTTTCCTGTGGAGAGACAGACACTCGACCCTCTAAAACAATAGTTTCGGTGGAAAGAGAGTGGTGTTCCGAGGTGAACATAATCTCGGAAGAGTCTACAATGAGGTGTGGAATGAAACCAGGACCGGCGATGATGTGGCTACTTTCGACGAGAACGGTAGCATTGGGGGAGAGATCAGAAGCGACTTTGAGGAATCCACCACCAGACACTTTTAGAGTCCCGACCTGCATGCTTCAGATTATTTATGTCGGACCTTCTCCACCTTGAGAGGCGCATTGACAACCAACAAGACACCCGCAATAGAAATGTTCTTCACTTCGATCTCATTTTCTATCTTGATGGTTGGAATCGAAGAGATCACGAGGATGGTTGCCACGTCATCTTTTCCAGGAACCTAAAAAGATTTAAATCTCCCATTTGTGTATCTCTATTCACCTTGCCACCGACCCAGCAGGCCGGAGTGTCAAACTGGACGGGTTCCTTCGAGCCTTTGGAGCAGTTTTGATCCCAAATCAAATTGTCGCCCAGTGCCATAGAAAGGACGATGAGCGAGAAGAAGGCACTTGTCTGTCGTTAGAAGATCCTTAACCGCTTGTTGCTCACCTCTTCATCGTGAAAATGGCTTTGTTCGGAAAGTACGCTCTCACCCGATCGATCACAATAAGACACGAAATCGTCTTCTGACACGAATATTGTGACATCTCCTGAACATATATGTGACATCTGCGTGAACACATAATTTTATTTAATTTTTGATAATTTTTTTCTGCAAATTTTCTGGGAAGTTTTTCTGAAAAACCAAAAGTGCAGAAAACTCGCAATCTGGGGCATTGCCAGACAATTCTGTCGCCGTGGTCCAGCGCTGGTGGAAAACTCTTTCTACCAAGCACGCCACAGCTTCAACTTGCTTGCATCAAGAGGCCCATTTTTAGATTCTCTGGCATTGAACAGATCATGTGCAAATGTTCAACATCATTCTGATGACAAAAATAACCGAAGATGATCGTGCTGCACAGGAGGAGGAATAATGATGACAATTCTCACCTTGAACTGAACCGCGATCTGCAGGTCTTGGGTTGATTTCAAGGTAAAGACGAGAAGAAATGGCTGATATGAAATGTGACGGTGTAATTGTTTCATCAGAAAAAGGGCGTGATTGGGATTGATCACTCTTTATGTGGTTGATTTTCCTCATTACTCTCCCTCTTCTTCTTTGAAAAAGGATCCATGCCCAAGCTCTTTAACTTTTGCGTGGTGTCCTGAACTTCTAAATGGACAACTCCCGCTCTTGCTAAGAAAATGAGAACTTAAGAATAATCATAACAAAGAATCACCTCCTATCTGTGTGAATTTTGACCAGCATTTTGATACACAATTCGTCTCATCTTCATTAAGCTTTTCCATTTGGTCGATTTTTTTCACACACGACCAAAAGCATCTGTCCAAACCAAGTTGATAAGTACGCTGTGTGAATTCCTCTGCATCTGTCATTTTGAATGATCTTGTGAAGATCTTGGTTTTATTTCCCCGGGCGGGAAACTTTAATTTCAGATTGTCGTCTCAAGCCAAACAAGACGACAAGATGCCTCCCAAAAGAGTGAAAAAAGTTGAAAACATTACCATAGATGAGGTCATTAAACGGACCGAAACCGTATCGATTTCATCCAAAGAGAAGGTGTGTGGTCATTCTTCACGAATTGGTTTTCATTCGTCCAGGAAAATGTTGCTCCATCTCAGGATGTCGAGGATGGTTCAGTTTTAAAGAGTGAGTAACAGCACCATACTTTCCCACTGATCGCCACAGAGAAACTTCTGGAGAACTATTCAAAATTGTTGGAGTTCTCCTTGAGTGGAGGGACGATCTCTTCAGAATCTAAGCGGAAACTGAGGGAGCAC
The DNA here is from genome assembly GCA_002081555.1 of Protostelium mycophagum. NCBI lineage: Eukaryota > Evosea > Variosea > Protosteliida > Protosteliaceae > Protostelium > Protostelium mycophagum. Next base: position 17,875 of record MZNV01001651.1, on the reverse strand, counting down.
AGAAAAGAGAAAGAAATAAGCGCGATTGAGCATGTTGAAGCACTCGCTCGTCTTGGTTGGACCAAAGATGAGTACGAGGACGGCGAGAAAGATGGACATGAGGTGTACTTGTTTTCACATCTTCCTGATGAGATTCTGATTGAGAAGAAGGAGCAATCAGGGTCTTCAGATGATGAACCCGAAGAGGTGGTCAGGGAAAAAGTATCCAACATCCCCAAACAGCCAACTTCAAGGGGCAATCCAGCACCTCAGGTAGATTTTCCGCCAAAACCGACTTTGAAAATTCAAGCTTCGACAGAAGAAATCAGATTGGTGGGGATCCATCTCGGTAGTTAATGGGGAGCTCATTGTGAAATTCAAGTATGAAGAAGACATCGTTGACCTCATCAAAAAAGAAGTCCCTGCAGCTGCAAGGACCTACTCATCAACAGATCGCTCTTGGAAAGTAAGTAGAACTTGCATTGGATTTGTCTGCCACATAAAACAATTGAATGAAAAAAACGATTGCACAGATGAGTCAAATTTGTTGCTGTCACAGTGCAACTTATTTGCAAGGACAACAAACCAATGACTTTACAAACTAAAAAGACAAGGTGAAGACGACAGCTGCTGGATATTTGGAGCCGATTGTAGATCAATGGCCCTTCAGAATCACGGCTGAAGCGATCAAGCTCATCCAGGTTTATATTTGGTCGATTCTAATCGATTTTTATATTTTTAATTTGATTTAAAGATTTTATTTATTTGTCACGAAGTCACATAGATTTTAACTCCAAGTCAAACTGCAAAAGGGCTCAATAAATCTAAAAAGATGTTACGATATAATTCTGAAAATGTACAGAAGCCTCCGACTGTAAAGAAAAGCGGGAGAATAGAAGCTTTTGGAAGAGATGGTCTGCAATTTTTCCTCAGCTATCACGCGAGACAGTATAAAAACGATTTTGACACCGACGGTATGTCTACAACTCCCGATGTACACAACCCATGTACATGTCTGACGTCGACAGAATACAACTGGAGGAACCAGAGCTGGGAAATTATGGATGCCAGAAGTCAAAAGGACTTATTGCAGCTCATCGGCTATGATTTTGAGATATCACAAGAGGCCATGCAGGTGTGTATTTTGCATAAAATATGTCGACAAACATCCTGAGTGAGACGATACCGATATTACGGCTCTAAACAATGTCGACAATGTCTGAATTTGTACAGACTATAAATAGACTGGGCATCAAGATCAGGGATGTGAATGACCCTCATTATGGCGAGTTGTCATCTGATGAAAGCGATGATGAGCAATACAACAGAAAGACGAAAAGAAAATAAAGAGGATGCCTGATGTCATTTTGAGATATATTGTATCAAATTGACCAAGTGAATTCAAAATTCAAATTCAAATTTACCCACGGAATTTCGAAAATGCCGTTGTGATGACTTTAATCTCATTACAAATGATTCACATTTTATTTGCTAATCTTGTCACACAAATGGGCATTTGTTCCACAGCTTTGGCAGGTGAATTGCAGCATAAGATAACTGTATGAATCATCCCTCAGAGTCTAAATTTATTGTATTTTTTTGAATTCAATGAAATTCTTGTGGGAATATAATTTGATTAATATCAATAATTTTCGAGGTCTTTACCGTGACATTTTTCAATATATAAATATTTATATTTTAATTTGAAAAATGTCAGCTCAGAAGCGAGTTATCCAGCAGCAATGAAGCTTAAGACAATGAAGAGTTCATCGATTGAGACCGACTCAAAACTTACATTGTATCCTGCAAAGAAATTGAACACCTTCTTTATCATGAATGCAGCCACAAAGGCACTGAGGGCTGCGTCCTCTATCAGTGTCATCTTGTGTCAATCATTTTTACCTTTGGACGTCACTTTGACCAGCTGCTCCATTTGTTCTTCTTGTTCTCTCTTTCTTTGTTCATTTCTTTCCCTCCTGCGCACTTCTCGATTAAGCTCCTCGGTGCTCGAGAGGTTCAATACAGAACGATAATCACTCTAATATCATTGTAAGATTCAAGTAAATCTGGTGGAACGATCTGAAGCCTAAAATCGACGAAGGAGGTGATGCTTGGCTCTGAAAGATGCAGAGATAACATTTAAAATGGTGTTACCTCTTCTAATTGGTCAAAGATATCTTTTTCTTCAGGTAATTGTGCAAATCGGCTCCCAGGTGCAAGAAATTTTCTTGTTAATGTCAATATCAGCCACGAAGTAAATGTATGTAACCCACCCGTATCCGTCCTCTAATTCCTGTTGTTGTAAATCACGATATGCTTGTCTATAGTCTTCCATTTCCTCTTGAATCTTTTTTTAATCTTCGAAACATTCTTCGATGCTTACGACATCAACTTACGCACTGACATTTGTTGTCTATATCACATTTATTCTTTTCAGTACTTGTAATCGGCCTCGAAGAGACTCTCATCAGCCTTTCCCTTTTCACCACTGCCTGCATATCTGCCCAGCTGCGCCTCTCCATTCGCCTTCGCTCTGGCGGCAAAAGCTTGTTGTGCGGCTTGAACGTTTTCCTTCTTCCCCCCCCACGCCGAGAGTGCCGACTGTCCATTTGAATTTCTTTTCCCCATATTTTGGCGGGAAAACTCACCTTCTGAAGTGCTCTTCCGTAAGAGAATGACAGAGACCAGGGTTTGGGGGTGTCCAAAGCGTTCATCGCGTTCAAGTTTCTGGAGGCTTCCTCTTCACTCTGGCCTCCAGAGAGGAAAAAAATTCCTGGTATAGAGGCAGGTACGGTCCGTTGTAGAACGGTGATGGTGGCTCGAGCGATTTCTTGGGCGGTTGTGGTCTTATAGGAGGGGTGGCCTTGTCCGGGGGTGATCATGTTGGGTTTAAGAAGGGCACTACAACGGTGAATTTGTGACGGAAAATTTGGCGGGAAACTTACCCTTCGAGGAAGATGTGGTGGTCATGAAGTGCCTTTACCACACCAGCGAGCACGCTCTGTGTGGCCTCTATGCAGTCCTCTATCGAGTGGTCCCCGTCCATGAGCACCTCTGGCTCCACGATGGGAACGAGTCCGTTCTCCTGACAGATAGCAGCGTAGCGAGCTAAAGTGTGTGCGTTCTCAGTAATCCCTAGCTGAGAGGGAGAAGTCTTGTTGATGTTGAGGACGGCACGCCTGAGATCATGAGTGATTCACATGGAGAATGATCCACGTACCACTTGGCGAAGCGGGCACCCTTGGAGTAAAATTCTGCACAGCGCTGGGCGAGTCCGTCTAAACCTTGTGTGGAGGTCTCTCCATCTGTTCCGGGGATGGGCACGATTCCCTGAGGAAGTGAGGCTGAGTCAAAAGATCATCTTTCACCTTATCGAGCTTGATGCCAGGAATGACATTGATCTTCTTCAAGAGGTCGACGAATGGCGTTCCATCTTCGGCCTTCTGGTTGAGTGTCTCATCGTACAAAATGACACCGCTGCAGTGCTGCTCCCATCCTATAACTGTCACCAATTGATCGAAGCTAGAAGACAAGGATGATGCCTGGAGTACGGAACAGAAGCTCTCTATAGTCTCTTCTGTTTGTCTCATTATTCTCGACTTGAATGGCATCGAAACGCTTTCCAATTGTTCCCGTGCTCTCATCGGCTGCGAGAAATCCTTTGCCTCTCTGAGAGAGAGTTTTCTGCCAGCATTAAGACACTGATCATGGCGAAGAATGTACAGTGTACTCACAGCAGTCTGTGCTAATTCTTGTCTGTATTTTCCTCCAACGAGTGCGGGCATTCTGTCTCGACATCAATCCGAATCTATGTCTTTACGACTGCACATACCTTCGTCCTTTGTATTTGTCTGTTGTCTTTGTCGTAAATGTTTTGTTTGGTGTCTAAACCATTCCCTGTTTGTAACCTTGTGGTGTCGACATGTTTGTGGAGTTATAGAGGAATGTCTTTGTCTTTCGGTTTGTGTTGGAAGAAACGAGGACATTCCCGATTTACAAAGTTTCCATTTACGCAGGAATTTTCGGTCACGTGACCAAGACGAGGTGATCACCTGCAGGTTCGGCTGCAGTCTTTAGAAGTGAGTAAGTTTGGGGACTACAGTGCACACGTAGTAGACTTGTACTGTGGTGCCGTTATTGTGCCGTTGTGTTGGATCAGTAATTGAGTAGCACAACGAATTCCGAAAGAATACAATAAATGCGACACAGCTCCTTTGTGCAACAAGCTGATGTATTGCATGTCTTTGTTTCTCTTCGAAATGATAATTCATCAAACATCGCGAAAACGAACACGGATGTCAAAACAAACAAAAATCATCAGTTCAAATGCAGCTGCATTTGCTCCTTGTTTTTTCGGCGGCTCTCGCTGTCGACTGGTCGTCTTTGGATGCACATTCACTTTCTCAATTACCCCCTTCTGATTTCCAGATGGTGACCCAAGACGCTATATCGTCGATTCCCATCGATGCCATTCCTGGTGACGGCTTGAAGATTGATCATTTTGGCTGATGATTGAAGGATGGACTATTCCACAAATGATCCAATTGAATCCTTCGGCGGCACGTGGTTTCAGTAGTGGTCAATTTGCAAAATTCACAAACACTTGCGGGGGTATAAATGACGCCATCACCAAGTTTGTGGAATCCAGCGCGATTGGAGCCATGTCCGTCGATTGTTTCACGTCCCTTTCACCTGTTGCATTCTCTGGATTCTCATTAGAGCAGATCTCCTCCTTGTCAACCCGTGTCATCCCATGTAATACATCATTCATTTGCAATGGATTGTTGTGACAGCCTATAGACATGATCCAAGAACAATTAGCAAGCATTAAACCGGACTCTGTGCCAGGTTTCATGTCTGAACAGATCGCAAAGTTCACCTCCACGGCATGTAGAGGGATCAGCCAAGATGTAAATCTTTAAATATAATTTCAAAAATATAAAATTATTTAGGACCCAAAAATATTTAAATGTATCATTTTTTCTTAACGTGAAATACTCTCCTTAACAACCGCGTCCTCTGGGAATTCAGAAAAAAATATTCTGACCCTGTCAGATATTGCACAACATCCTACCATCATCATTAAGACCTATAAGTAAAGAGTGTCTCAGGGCTATTACTGCCACATCCTTCAAAGGCATCACCAAACCCCAAGTCGAATCCATGATACATCTGGGTACATTTGAATTCGAATTTTTGGCGGGAATTTTATTTCCTTGGATTTGGTGTCTTGACGGGAAGATCACGGTAACTGACGTGAACAGATGTGACAACTGATCAGATGAGGGATTTTAACGTGTCAGCTGCTGCAGGGTTCACCTATGAGCAAGTAAAATTTTTAATCGAGTCTTCACGGTCTCCCAGAATCTTCTCCGAAAATTCTGAGAAATTTTCTGTCCGAATTTTCACGGAATTTTCAGGTGTCGTCTCTGGAATACGACGCTTGTGAAGGTTTGACCAAAGATATCATGATTGACATCCCGGACCGAGTTTTTCCCGCCTTTTTGTACATCTGCTTGTCACAAGCCCCCAATGATATCCTCAGTATGATATCTCCAACTCAGTTTGGAAATCTAAAAATAGAATCCATTACCCCGTCACAATTCTCTCTTGTAAATACTTCTGCTGTTGTGGGTATGACCTTGCAGCAAGCAAGGTAAACTTTTCATGAAAATTCACGGAGATTTCATCGATAATTCTGGAAATATTGATGAAATATCACGGAAATTTCGTTGAAAATTCCCAGCCAGATCGTGGAGGATGATGTTCTTTGCCAAGAGATAATCTCTCCAGATTTTCTCCCAAATATCGCCCCAAATATTTGGGCCACACTCAAGAGTACGTAACGATGACGTATATGACATCACTGACACGTGTCAAGCATGTACATCATTCATCCCCGCGGCATCCTTCACGAAATTTCCCGTGAAACTTCTGATCATCACTCCTTGTGAATGTAATTTTATTTGGAATTATTTAAGTTTATTTTTCAAAAAAATTTGCGGTTCCTTACCGTGTCCTCGGTAACTTAACGTGCGCTCAGCGCTCTCAGAAATTCTTTGCGTTGTAGTGCCATCTTTTAATCACAAAAATCACGAATAATGAAAAGTAAATAAATTAATAGAATTAAAATTAAATCGTCCAGATTTTCGTCCACAGCAAATCCAAGTGTTTCCAACTTTCATATTCCAGAATGTGTCGACATTTTGTCTCTCTAAGATGAAGCTCGACTTAATTCTGCCCGCGCAAGCTGCGAAAATACCCGCAGAGTCCTTTTCTGGTATCTCTTCCTCACAGGTGAGTTGTCATTTTACTGATTGTAAACACGATTGTAGATGCAAAAAAAAACCTGAAGGATTTTTAATTATTTTTCATTACACTCCCATGAATTGAAATTTCGCTGAAAATTCACAGATGGGTCAGATCACCATACCTGTCATCCGCAGTCTACGTCTTGATCAATTACAAAGACTGACGCCAACTGCCATCTCCGCCTTCAGAACAGAAGACTTTATCTTCCTGTTAAATGAGTAAGTCCATTGATGTATTTTTTATTAAAACCCGTTTAGAAAATTTGAATTTTTTGAGAAATTTTTTCGTGATTTTCAGATTCTGCCATAAATATTTTTTTTCTGTAAAGATTTTTTAATTTTTTTAAAATTCATTTATAATATTTTAATTTTTTCTGATTTTGTATTGTGTTTTACAATTTTTAATCAAGAAATATCTCGGTCCAATTTTTTTATAAATCAATGCGTAACATTATTAGAAGGTTTTGTTTTAAAGATATTGCGGCTCTGCCGGCAACAAAACACCTCGCGTCCAATAGACTTTGTGCCGGATTTGACCGTCTTCCTGTGACTTGATGTGTTTTCATGTACTTCTATGTGTTTGTTGTCATTTTTATTGAGATTTTGAAATGGCGGTTCAAAAACGTAAAATAACCAAAAGATATTCTCTGACATCATGATAGCCGAAAGGCAGGGTTCACGACCCTCTACAACGAGACACAATTGTCAGAAGTGACATCCTCATTCATTAGTACTGTGAAATATCAGGTGGCTCATTTATATTTTATTTTTAAATCTTCTTTACTAAAACAAAAAAATTATTTTAATTTTAATTAATTTTATTTTCTAATAATTTGAGATTTCTCAGAGATTTCAACTTATTTTTGACAGATTATGAAAAAAGTCATCGCTGAAACTGTCACTTGGGACCAGATCTACGGAAGATCTAAAAATGTAGATCTATATCTAAGATTACAGATCCTTTTGTGTTCACTGCGGCTTTGCCGGAATATTTTGTGGCGCTTCGCGCCGTGTTGACTCTTATTAACACTTTAAAGCTTCAATTTATTGTCTAAAAGTGCAATAACTATTCAAATGCAATCGCGTGGAAGTTCTGCTGAGATATCAAACGTATGATATCTCAATGATGACGTGTACAGATCACTTGGTTGGAGCTCGCTTGTGCGACGATTTCGGAAGACACGATAGGTGACACCCAGATGATGTCTTTGCCCCCGGTAATATGACATCCCATTTCCGAAATTTCTACGATTTTTCAAGACCCAATTTTCCGATCCAAAGAGTGATGACGTCATCATGACGAATGACAAATCCAGATGACTCTGATGGGGCTGAGATCAGATCAAGTTTTCGGTGTCACAACATTCGGGATATACACGATGACTGGACAACAAGCCTCTTACCTCGCACAAGACACTTTCCGGGCACTCTCCAAAACTCAAGTATGAAGAAATATTCTTCGCATTTTAAAATTCAAGAAAAATTGTTTTGTGCCTAAAATCTGGATGGTTGCGTCTGTATTTGGGTTTAAAAGGTACAAGACGGTGCATTTGGATCGATCTCATTGGCCTTGCTGTTATAACTTGTAATACAAAAACATCGACTTTTATGTTGAGAGAACGCTGATTTTATTTGTAGATTCGTACACTCAGAACTGAGACCTTTTCTAAAATAAATTGGCGATTCTATGTCAGTAAAGATGCTGAAGAGGTGACCTCAGTTTGTACCAAAATATGTTTTATATTGTGGCTTGTCCAAAAGATGGGTCTTCTACCGAATATTTCATTTTGAAATGTGATCTTGTCACAAAGAATTCGTTTTTCTGGAATAAAATCTGTTCGTAGTTGTGAAGCCGAAGACCAATTCAATACAATTCGAACTGCTGACTTGTTGTAGATCATTAGTTACTTCACTCCTTTGCAAGTGTCAGTCATCCCCCCAGCAGCGACAGAAGATGACTATTGGTGTTATTTTGTCTCCAAGTGAGAAGTTTCTCCGAATTTTCACTGAAATCTCCCCGAAAACATGTCGACATTCTCCCCGTCGACATTGTTTCAATTCTGATCTTTACGAGGTTATCACCTGTACAGAAGCTGTTGATGACAAGCAAACAACAAGAGGACTCTATATGTGGTGGTAGTGGTAGCGACGACTGGCAAGACGCAAAGAATGTTGACTCAGGGTAACCTTTATCAATTGTACATGGCGTTTTGTGTTTGCAAAGATTTGCTGGTGAAGCATCAAAAGAAACATGAAGCGATGCTCTGTTGTTAATTTTTGACAAAGTGACTGGGTGACGACGAATTTTGCATTGGTGCGTCGCATTCGCTGACTGTTTTTCAGAGGTTTTACACCAGCAGTGTTCACGGCGATGTGCATTCTGATGGGAGTGGGTGTGGCTGCCGTCATCTTTGCTGTTGTGGTGCATCTTTACAAAAAGATAAGGAAGGACGAGTACGAGCCAGTCTGAGCTGTGGCCAATGTGAAAATAAATTTCTGCCCTCAATTGTTGGACATTTCACATGGACAATGTCGCATGTGGCCATGTTTAGATTAAACCCCGAACATCCCCGTGGCACAAGGACGAATTTTGGTAACTAATGGTGCAAGATTCAGCAGTCTTCACGGTTATAACCGCACGACACGTTGAAAATTCACGTCAAGTGATTTGGAACTCCAAATCGCATGTTTCCGATCGAGATTCAAAAGATGAGGATTACACCATTGGTAAGTGAAGGAAATCATCGTTGCTGAATTGCACCAGTTCCTTTCCTTCTTTGGAATTGTCAGTGCAGCGACTTATAATGTTCTCTACTCTGGATGTTACGATGGCATCAAGGTGTATCATCAAGATCCCTACAGTGGAGTATTGGAGAAACTCATTCAGCAAGTGACGGTAGGCCACCTAAACTTGTGAACTGTTGTAAACTGAGTTTCAGGATGTCACGAACTCTCATTTTGTCGCTGTGTCTCCTGATGGAAAGAACCTCTACAGTACCGCAGATAACAACACCTACGCATCGTTCAAGATCCATCCCAACGGCAGCCTCACATTCATCAACCGTCAGAGCGCTGGTCCACAAGATCCGTCTTTGGTAACTCATGTTAGCGTGAGTGCTGACGGCCGTTATGTTTTTGGTGCCAATTTCGTCGGGTATGTGGGTGTGATGAAAATGTAGTTGATTGATGCAGATCTTTTGTTGTTTTCAAAAGATTAGAAGATGGAAGCCTGTCACCTTTCGTTCAGTACATCACCCCCGGCATCCCCACCCACGGGGACAAGACTCCCGCCAAAAGACAGGTCCAAGAAATTTCTGGGAAAATTCACTGACATCCCTCAGGACATTCCACACGGTCATCAGATCTTCTCCAGCCCCAACTCTAAATACGTCATTGGGATCGATCTTGGTGCTGATGCCATCTTCACCTGGGATTTTGACACCGAAAACGGGCAGCTGACAGAGTCTTCTAAATTAATACTTCCTCTAGGTACTGGGCCCAGGCACATCGCCATACATCCCACCAACAGATTCGCCTACACTACTGATGAGGTCATCTCCTCACTCATCTTCTTGATGTTGACATGATCAGATCGGAAACACCGTCAGTGCCCTTCGATTTAACAAAGAGAATTCGTCCTTCGAATTACTCCAACAGGTCAGGCAAATAAATCATGACGTTTTAACTTTTTCCAAGATATCTTCTCTGCCTCCAAACACTACCGACGCCAGCAAATACAGCGGGGGTGAGGTCAGAGTACACCCCTCGGGTAAATTTGTCTACGTCAGCAACCGTGTACAAGATAAGACCGGAGGAGACAACATCGGGGTCTTCAGCATCTCCCCTGAGGGAAAGGTCCAGCCTGTCCGTAAGTCTTTACAATGTATATATATATTAAAACATACAGAATGGGTTTCCAGCGAGGGTAAAAGCCCAAGAGGCATGAACGTTGACAAGCAAGGAGAGTAAGTGTCGCCGTTTCCACACCAACACTGAGACTTTAGATATCTATACATTGCCAACGAGGTCCAAAGTGAAGAGAAGTGGATCCCGCTGGTGGTGTTCTCCATCAGCGAGAAGACTGGAAAATTGACAAAGAGGTCGCACTATACTTCCAGCAGCTGTGCAGATCTCGAATGGGGAGGGAGAGTTGAATTTGATTGGGGAAATTAAATACATTCTAAGCCTTCACTGCGGCAGTTTATTGTCGCGCGGGAAGGTGTATCTCGCTGTGTTTACTGTTTGTGTAATTAGCTGCGTGGACAACCTTGATTAGTTTTACGTGTTTGAGCTATTTATAGAAATTACGTAATTAACGAGAATCGAATTCTTAGAAGAGTAATTGAGTCACGTGACCAATTTGTATCCCGAAATTTCCAATCTCGATGAGAGGACATCACTGATCACTTTCACAAGACGAACACATCTAAGGCCTAAAGGGACGACTTCAGAAATAGTTCGAGAGAAATATTTGTGGCCGAAGCAGTGAGGTCTTCTGCTCGTTCAGTGTCCGAGACAAAGCAAAGAAGGCAAGATTCGCCATCGGTAAGAAGATGGAAGAATCTGGTTACTACCTAATTGCTTGAAGAATAATCTCTTGAATATAGATATCTAATAACCTTCTTTTCAATAATACGACATGAATTAGCTTTTTTGTGTCAGGAATAAATTACTTTTGTAAATTCAATAATTTTGAATCTCTTATTGCTATTTCTATTTAATATTAAAATTTAATATATTTAATTCGGTGTTATTATTTAAGATTGGAAATTCCGTCGAAATTTTGAAAATGGGGAATCAACTGATTTCATGATCACATTTTCCATACATCACGAAATGTTGCGAGTCGTTGGTCTAAAACCAAAGTTACAGAGTTTCAATCTCAACTCAGAGATATCATCTCTCCCCAAACGGTCTGTCTTGGTAAGTGATGATGTTAATACGACCACTGAACATTATCAGCCTGTTGGGACCGTTAGTCATGTAAGAAAATTCCACATCAAGAACATCAGAAGATCAGAGGCAGAACCCGCAGGAAAGACATTTGATCCCATAGCCAACCCTCAAGCCACCGGCCCTCCACCCTCTTCTGAAAAGATCAAAGGTGAGTTATAGAAATGGAATCACCTTCTAACTTACTGCAGGTACTGCCAACACACATGAATTTCAAGCAGAGACCAGAAAGATCTTAGACATCGTGGCAAAATCCTTGTACTCAGAGAAGGAGGTGTTTGTGAGAGAACTGGTATCCAATGCTTCAGACGCTTTAGAGAAGGCCAGACAATATCAAATCACGGGTGCAGCGATTGAAGATCCTGATCTGCCTTTTGAGATCAAGATCTACGCTGATCGTACGAATCTCACACTCACCATACAGGTAATTCTAAAGCTTGAGAATATGGACCATATTTCATTTCATGTTCGTTGACACTGTTGAAGGATACTGGTGTTGGTATGAAAGAAGAAGAGCTCATCAACAACCTTGGAAGCATTGGCCACTCTGGTAAAGGATCATCTGTTCGCCATCAAGACATCCTCTATGGTTCACAAATTTGTTCACATTTCCAGCATAAATAGACAGAAAAAATATCATATTGCAGCAGAGCTGCAGGAACACCACATCACAGCTGTACATCTTGTCTTTAAAAAATACAAACCCTGACCCACAATAGGATCTCTCGACTTTGTCAACAGCATGAAAGAACAAGGAAAAGCCGCGAGTGCCAGTGACATCATCGGACAATTCGGAGTCGGGTTTTATTCTGTCTTCATGGTCGCTGATGAAGTGACCGTCTATTCTAAGTCTGTAGCTGCGGGATCAAAGGGTTATGCCTGGCAGTCAGACGGTACTGGAAAATACACGATCTCGGAAGCTGATGGTGTGAGCCGTGGAACTAAAATCGTGATCAAATTAAACAAGGACAACACCGAATTCTCCATCAGAGATGGAATAGAGAGTGAGTTCCTCGGGTTTTTTGTCATGCAAAGAAGCATCTCTTGTGTCCGAGTTATCCGTTGAATGAACCTGGATTTTTCTGTTGTGATTTTCAAACTTTCTAAAGAGATTAGGAATTCTGAAGAAATATTCTAATTTCGTGGGATTTCCGATCTCATTGAACGGGAAGCAAGTGAACACTGTGAAGCCTCTTTGGACAATGGACAAGAAGGACATTACCCCTGAGCAACACAAGGAGTTTTTTAGATTCATCAGTGAGTCATTGTCGACAATTTTTGTCACGTCGACATTTTAGGGCAGACATGAACATTTTATATCCTTGTCAAGAGAAAATATTTTGATTGGCTTTGTGCTTGTCGACATACCTATCAACATCATGTCGACTGATCTATTTTTAGCAAGTGGATTCGACGCGCCTTTCTACCATCTCCACTACTCCACCGATTCCCCCATAGACATCAGAAGTTTGTTCTACATCGGTGAATTCCACGGCGAAAAGTTTGGGATGGCCAGACTCGAGCCCAAAGTTTCTCTCTACACCCGCAAGGTTATTTTTTTGCTTCTTTTGAATCTTATTACCATTTTTAAATCGAAATAATATGTCTACAAAATTCTTCTGCTCTCAAATAATCTCAAAATCGAATTTGTTTCTGACCCAAAAAGGTTCTGATCAAGAGTAACGCAAACATACTCCCTGACTGGCTGCGTTTCGTCTCCGGAGTGATTGACTCTGAGGATCTTCCTCTTAACTTGTCTAGAGAGAACTTCCAGGATTCTGCCCTCGTCAAGAGAATCGGGCTGGTCTGCACCCGCAGAATTTTGAAATTCTTCATCGAAGAGTGAGTTACATTTTTTATGATTATTTGATTCAGAAGATCTTTTCTTTACAAGAGATCATTTTTAAAAATATGTTTGGATTTATTGAAACGCGAATAGTTATAATTTTAAAAATAAAAAATAAATATTATTATATGATAATAAAATAAAATGTTTCAGGTCCAAGAGAGACCCAGCTCAATACAAAAAATTCTACGCAGAGTACGGCAATTTCTTGAAGGAAGGAATGGTTGTAGATGTGGTCCACAAGGACGACCTCGTGCAGCTTGCACAATTTGAGAGCTCTTCACAGCCTGCAGGCACCCCCACCACTTTGATAGGTATATTTATCTCAAGATCTTTTCATCGAAAAATCAAATGATCTCAACAAATTTTTAAAACACAAAAAAAATTCACAAAATTTTTATTGAATCGACAACATTGTTATCACCATGACAACGAGTTCCCAGAACCAGAAGATAGGTAAAACAACTGATACTCTCAGATTATATCAACAGGTCCAAGCCCAACCAAACAGACATCTACTACCTCGTTGCACCCAACAGAAAGGTTTCAGAGGAGTCACCTTACATGGAGACATTTAAAGAGGCAGGCGTAGAAGTGTTGCTGTGCTACTCCCACTTGGATGATTTTGTCATGAACCAAGTATATTTTTCGATATTTTTAAATTTCAAAAAAAATCAAATTTTCATACCGGTGAAACCCGCACATTCTGATGAAACTTCAAGATGAAGGAAATCAAAGGTAGAAGACTTCTTTGCGTCTCCACAAACGATGCCGCCGTCTCCCTCAACCAGATGTTGAACAAAACATCCACAAAAGACAAAACCCAAACCCCGGAGCAGCTCCAAGTCCTCGAATACCTCAACGACGCCCTCATCGGCCGAGCCTCTAAAGTCACCGCTTCTGATCGTCTTGTCGGATCACCCGCGGTCATCACCGATCATGGATCATTGGCATTCAGAAAGATGATGAAGATGGTGAACCCTGATCAAGCCACCAAAGACTTTGCGCAGCAGCAAGAGTTGGAAGTCAACTTGAATCATCCCGTGATCAAGAAGATCGGCGAGATCAGAATGAGCGATCCCGCCCTTGCCAAGATGGTCACGGAACAGGTGGACATTTGATTTTTTTGTCAAAAATAGCATAGAGATCAAAAAATTTCAATTGTGTCAACTTTTTATTTCACAAAAATCAAAGAAAAAAAGTGTAAAAAAATATGCACAAAAAAATTTTGTAAAATAAAAATCGATCTGTGGGGAAATCTCGATGACAACTGAACTTTTCAGCTGTACGATGAGGCGTTGATCTCCGCCGGTTTGATGGAAGATGCACGTGAGATGCTCCCGAGATTGAAGAAGATCACTGAGAAGGCACTCGGTCTGTGATCCCAACAGAAATAAAGACTTTCATCATGCGACATTGCTGCTGTCATGCAAAAACATGTTATGAATGGCCCAATTCTTTGAGACAGGCTCGTCCCCTCTGAATGTCAAGACCGACTTTTCCAACCTAAAACTTGCATTACAACACCACCCCATTGTAAGACCGTTGGTGATGGCTTTCTGAACCTCTCTTTGATGTGATGGTGAACCTCATTGAACACGAGTTGTCCAAAGGCGGTATATCTTTTACCTTACATTATCATAATCCTCGTTGGTAACATTCTTTTCATCTGATTCTGCAGAATCGAATTGGAGAATTGACGCGAAATTAATCAGTCAATCGACAATAGAGGAGCGGCACATGGACCAGATATTATTATTCGCCCTTGCTCAGGGATGTTAAAAGAAAGTGGGCTGCAGCCGCGGGTGCAAAGAAGGTGTTTTTTTGGCAATTTTCAATGAAAATTAGATTTTTTCATGTTGTAGAAACGTGGTCAGAAAATTTTTCTGTCTTCCCTTCGTCACAATCGCGATCCATCAAGAAGAACGACTTCTTCAACATGGATTCACTTATACCCGTTATTAATAAGTATGTTGATAGACGTAGTTCATCTTATTCATGACTTTGTTCAGACTTCAGGACGCTTTTGCGCTCGTGGAGAGCGGCAGCCCTATAGACCTGCCGCAGATCGTCGTCATCGGAAGTCAGTCTTCTGGAAAATCCTCAGTACTTGAGAACATTGTGGGCAAAGATTTCTTGCCAAGAGGATCTGGCATCGTCACCAGACGTCCTCTCGTCTTACAGCTTATAAATTTACCAAAAAGAACTGACAGTAAGGATGAAGAGAAGGATTATGGAGAGTTCCTGCACAAACCAAAGGAGAGATTCTATGATTTTGCAGAGATCAGAGCAGAAATAGAGAGGTAATTTATTCATTCATAAGCACCTCTGATATTGTCAGAGAGACAGATCGATTGACTGGAAAGAATAAGGGGATTTCACACATGGCCATCAATCTGAAAGTATATTCCACGAAGGTGTTGAACCTCACACTAGTGGATCTTCCGGGTATCACAAAGGTCCCAATCGGCGACCAACCCAAAGATATAGAGGCACAAATCAGAAACATGATTTTCTCATACATTGAAAAACCCACCACCATCATCCTCGCCGTCACAGCGGCCAACACAGATCTTACCAATTCGGATGCTTTACAGCTCGCCAGAGAGGTCGATCCTGATGGAAGGAGAACTATTGGTGTCATTACAAAGCTGGATCTGATGGACAAGGGAACGGATGCCTTAGACATGCTTATGGGCAGAGTCGTCCCTCTTCGATTGGGTTACATTGGTGTCGTGAACCGATCACAAGCGGACATTAACACCAAGAGAAGTATAGAATCTGCTCTTGAGGCAGAAAGAGACTTTTTCGCCAGCCATCCGTCATACAGAAACGTGGCATCACGTTGTGGAACACAATTTTTAGCTGCAAGTCTTTCAAAGGTGATGCTTTCCAGATTAGAAGATCATACCTCTGATCCCGACAGATCTTGATGAATCACATCAGAGATTGCATTCCGGACATGAAACACAAGATCTCCGGACTGATCATAAAGAAGAATGAGGAGCTGGCTACTCTCGGAGATCCACGTTACGACACATCCCCCGGTGCTCTCCTTCTCAGTATTATAAACCAATTCTCCTCAGGTAAGACCTATTTTTAGCTCAAAAAAAATCAGAAAAAATTTAAATAAAAAAAACTGAATTATTCAGGATTCATCGAGATGATAGAAGGAAAAGCAAATGACGAAAAGGCTGTGGAAGAGTTGTACGGAGGAGCCAGAATACACTATATATTTGGGGAAATATTCAACAAGTACATACAGTCACTCGGTTCATTAGACGGTCTGACACCCTTCGACATCAGAACGGCCGTTTCCAACGCAACGGGACCCAAGGCATCTTTATTTGTGCCGGAACAAGCTTTCGAGCTGTTGGCCAGGAGACAAATTGCACGCCTGAGGTGATTTTTGCAATTTATATCTTATTTTCAATGAAATTCAATTTACAACGCGACATAAAAAAATTCGAAGAGAGTACAAAAAATAACTCGTTGTAGAGAGCCAGCCATCCAGTGTGTAGACCTGGTGTATGACGAACTCGAGAGGATTGTAAACACAGTCAGACCCTCAGATTTGAAGCGCTTCGTCGTGTTGAAGGAAGAGATCGTAGAAGCCGCCACAAACTTGCTCAAAACAGCGAGAGAGCCTACCAAAGAGATGATCAACAACATTTGCAACATGGAACTCGCATTCATCAACACATCACATCCCGATTTTCAGATCGACAAGATCACGGGCCTGATCATGCAGAAGAGGGCACAAGCACAACAAGCCCAGCAAGCACCACAGAACCAAGCCGTCGCACCGAACAACTACAATCCAGCAGTAAAGTCGAGCACGATGAGGCCTCCCGTCACGGCACAACCACAGCAGAGTGCGCCAGCACAAGGACAAGACGCCGGCGGTGGTTTTCTGGGCATGTTCTTTGGTGGACAAGCGGCAAACAACAGCCCCGCCACAAGGGGTGGAGGGGGTTACGACGGTTACAGAAACACATCAGCACCTTCGGCCTCCAGACCTGGACCACAGACTGTCAAACTACAACAGGTGAGGGTTTGAGATTTGAATTTTCGCTGAAAATGTGAAGGTCCCCACCACATTGTCCGTGTCTTCTATTCCCGCACAGAAAGAGTTTGAAATTGAACTTTTAGGTAAGATTTAAATTTTAAATTTAAAAAATATCTGAATAAAAACAGAGGGACTGCTGACCGCCTACTTTGATATTGTTAGGAAGAACATTCAAGACGGTGTGCCCAAAGCCACAATGTACCTCATGGTCAACCGGTGCAAGAGCGACATGCAGAACGAACTCGTCCAGAGGCTGTACAAAGAGAGTGACTTTGACCGTTTGTTGTCTGAGAGCTCAGATCTGGTGTCGCGCAGAAGAGAGTGTAAAGAGACACTGGACTTGTTGGCAAAGGCACAGACTATTTTGAACGAAATCAGAGACTATTCAGTGCCAACCACCAGAAGATACTAATAAATGAATATTGGATTTAAATTTTGTTATTCTCGCAGTCCAATAAAAGTGGCATCAAAGGAAGGATTTATAGAGATAGTGAAGATGTTACCGCAGGATAGTAGAGCAGATCCATCACATGAGGAAGAGCAGCACTAGAGAATTAGAAGTATAAAAGCTGACAAAATAAAGTCAGTTTGCATGAAGATGTACAAACTCCTCTAGAATGGACATGGAGTATGAAAGATAAACTGAGACCTGATACTGCGAGTGTGGTCTTGTCGACCATGCTGCAGCTTTCTTTTGGTGATAATCATGGCGAATGG
>MZNV01001650.1:0-35079 GCA_002081555.1 Protostelium mycophagum | reverse complement strand
AAATTTCGGGGAGATTTGATATATTCAATATGAGAATGGTGTGGCGGAGTATGGACATTATATCTCGTGGTTGATGCTGTTCACATGACATGAATGGAGAATGATCATGTCAGGATGACATGATGATTAAGAATGATGTTAAAGTGATAGATGCGGGAAGAGGATCACCTTCAACTCTTCGAATTGTTGTCCGTACAGTACTAATGGTTCCTGGAACTCCTTGTCCATAGCTGTTTCCTGCTAAAGTTAGAAAAAATAATATTTTAACACTTCACAAGAGAAAACTCGTGGAAATTTCGTGGAAATTTTAATCTTCAATAATTAAAATGAAATGCTTTACAACCCAAAAAAGTCACTTTTATCAAATCCAAAAAAGACACTTTTATATCATTGTAGTCGCCGGAGCGGCAAAGCCGCTCTACAACTCCCAAACATTCATCATGACATGACACTCACAAACTCCATGCGAGCCTGTTCCATCTTAGTGGCACCTTCACGGCCAACAGATACAGCATTAGAGATGCTTTCAGATGGGTAGAGCTGCAGGAAGCCTTCAAAGACGGAGGTCTGTGCTTCGGAGAGGGCTGTGATGATGAGTCTTGGATCGTTTGTGCAGAAACAAGGACGTCTTTGCGAAACCACTGTTCACGTTGCTTCATTTTGAGATGATGAAAATTTTTAATGATCATTAAAAATGGTAAAGACGATCTACCAGCAGCAGTACAAATACCCATCTTGTTTGAAGTTTTTGTGATATTTCACTAGCCACAAAAGACATAACTGCAGTGAGACCGCATTGTCGATGCGACAGTCCTGCAGATTGATGTGTGATACATGTTGCCGAAACAAAATCAAAGTGCTAACGTCACTTCCACATCGATCAGATGTTCTGCGTCGCACTGATCGTCATCTGCTTTTCGGGCAGTCCAACGATCGATTTCATGACGCCTGATACAATCAAAGAGTCTCACACCTTGAAAAGCCTTGACCAACTTTCGGGAATCCTCCTTCAGCTTCTTCAACTTTGCATAATGTTCCAGAAACTTATCGCTCCATGTTGAAGTTGGCATCGACCGTTTCCTCTGCACGACCAAATTTGATGTAAGCCTGGACGTGTTAAGACGTGATCATCATGTAGTTCGAGAAGTCATGTATCAAGATCCACCTTCTGTTTGGTCTGCACTGCGGCAGTTTTAGTCTTAGCCCAAAGACTGTTCATTTTCTAATGTGATTGTGCTGTTGCTTCTGTCGTTTTGGGGGAGATTTCTGTTACTTTGGTTTTACAACAGCGTCTACAATAAACATTCAGACCACTTTTAACATTATTGTCTGAACCGATTCCTGAACGATGGCGAATCCGTCGTCTGATTGGGTAGAGGTCCAACAGGATGTCTTCTATTCGAAAAAAGAGGTGTATACGATGGATTGGCCTTCCGTGAATCCCTCTAAATACAGACTGACGGCGGCTTCATGTGGAGGCCTATTGGCGCTGATGAGAGATGAGAGAAAAATCACAATGGTTAATGGTGGAGAGACAGATCTCAGGCCGAGAATAGACATATACACACAGACTGGAAAGAGATTATCATTCATCATGGTGAGTAAGAACTCATAATGTGTTGGCACGTTGAGACGGCGAAGGAAGATGTGACGTCTAAGATAAACATGATCCGTGCGTGTCAAAAGAGATCAAGATAGACGTCTTTTGGAAACGAATCAATTTTTAAGTCCATCACAAAAACATAACATCACTATTTCTGCCATCACAATCATCTCTTATGAAATTACTGATGAGAGATATAGTGGACGAAGGGGACAATCGCAGGGATGGGTTGGACCGATGAAGAAAAGCTCATCATCGTCGAAGAGTGAGTCTGATCTAATCATCCACATTTATTTTGTTTTCAAAGAGTATACGAGAATTCAAATTTCAACTTGAAAAATATTAAAAATAAAATACAAATTTGATCAATTTTTAATAACCATAATTACAACTCTACTGATGACGTCATTAGTACTGGTGTTGTCCACGTTTATTCGGTGAGGGGCACCGAGGAATTACAATTCTCCCTTGGGCCTCAGGCCAAAGATGACGGTGTCGCAGAAGCCAAGATTTGGGGGTCAGGAATGGCCGCTCTGACACGTGCAAATGACATCTTAATCATCAACTATTTCCACGTGAGTTGTAGAATCAGAGATCCTAAAAATAGAACAGTTCATTTCATCATTTTAAAGAATTTCGATCGGAAGATTTTCTGGTGGTAAAGAAGTCGTCGTTACGCTCTGCGTATGTTAACGTGACAGCCACGTCACTTACCGTGGAATATCTGAACCATAATAGAATCTCACCCCGCAGAACGGAAAAGCTCCAGAGCCTCCGAAGCCAAAATTGCTGCCCAGCGTAAACTTGACAGAGGCACCCACAGCCTGGGCCGTTATAGAGCCTCAGTACACGCAAAGTCTGAACACTGAAGTCATATTGTCGACAAAGAGCACGGTGTACACTGTCGACGTCAGCGATGTGCAAGATCAGGTGAGTCATCTGATGAGCGTGAAATTTCGTCGAAAAGTCGAGACTTTTGTGCAAAAAATATCAAAAAGACTTGGAAAATCAACACAATAAAGTCTTTAAAAATGACCGTTGTAGATGACCGGAACTTACGGAACATTTGTCCAAATCGTTCCTTCTCCGAATGGAAAATTCGTCTCGACATGGACCGAAAATGGTTCCGTCATCATTTTTCCGTCAGATTTTTCCAAGAAAAGGACAGAGTATTCGACGGGGTATGCGGAAGTAAGTCATGATATCATATTTGTTTTCTACTGTTACATTTTATGACATCCTATTTTTTTGAGGTTGTGTATTTCCGGGTTTTGCCGGCTCTGCCGCAGAAAATCACAGAAGATATCACACCTATTCTTCTCTATAATACTGTCACTTTTGACACCTGTCAAATTCTGATGACGTCATCAGAAACCGGAACAGATGGCATGGTGCGGCTCGGATTCGGTCGTGTGTTATTGGACAAAGTTGAAAGCTCTTGTGGGTGAGTCTGTTTTGATTTTTGTTGATGTGACATTCGCGACGCATCGCAATCGGCAAAGCCGCCCTGAACCGTGCCATCACACGTCAACTTACCGTGGTGGTCACGTTAAGGATCGCGGCATTGCCTCTTGGATTAAGATGTCTTATCTGATTTAATAGTCATCCGGGTTGCTGGTGGAGATATCGCAAAGTGAGTGATGACCGTCAAAATTTCATTCTTTGATCCGATTTTTTCCAAATTTCAAATTAATTTTGAAAAAATTTCAATGTGAACATTTCTCAAGTCCAACCATTTAAATATTTTTCAATTTCAAATTGAGTAAAAAGAATTTTTTCCACAAAAATCGCACATTTGAATTTAATTTAAATTAAAACGAAAAAAATTCATGAGAAATTCAACTTTATAAAAATTTTTCAAATTTAAAAATAATAAAAATTCATGAAAAATTCAACTTTATATATATATCAAATTTAAAATTCTATGACTGTACTTCTTTCTGAAAGTATTTATTTAAACAAATTCGATTTTAGGCCGCATATCTTCCAGTATGAGGTGCCATTGTTCATCACATCAGAATGCGACGGTATACGCGTCATCATGCGTGAACGCTCGGAATTTATACAGAAAGTTCCAGGTAAATTTCACGGAAATTTCATGGAACTGAACGATGAAGATTCGAATGAGAGCATCTTTAGCATCGGTTCGACGTCTCCCCCCGCCATGCTTTTTGACGCTTTGGACCTTTTTGAGGTGATTCGTCTACAATAACAATTTCTGTTTTTTTCTGAAGGATTTAAATTCGACATTTACATTGCAATAAAACTCATGAAATTTCACCGAAAAATCTCGTAAAATCTCGAGAAAATATAAGAGATGACAATACGTCACATACTCAAAGATCACGAAATTTCTCGAAACTTTCACTGAAATTTCGTAGAGAAGGAACCCCAAGGCAGATGAGACCATCAGGAGTATAAGAGACATGGAGTATGCAGTGGAAGAATGTCTAAAGGCTGCTGCTGCGGAGACCGACTATCATCTACAATCGTCCTTGTTGAGAGTGAGATTTCCACGATTTTTCACAGTATTATCCAAGATTTTTCGTGTACATTTTTGATGCTTTGCGGCAGAGCCGCAACCCAATGCACATCTTCCCCATATCTCCAAGAAATTTTTATGAAATTTCCGAGAAAATTCGCTGAAATTTCTAGGCTGCCGCACACGGCAAATCGTACCTTGACTCGTCCTTCGACTCTTCCAAATTCACAGAAAGATGTAAACAGATCCGAATACTGAATGCGCTGAACCACCCTGACGTCGGATTCCCCATAACCCACGCACAATTAGCACAGCTCGGTCCGGTGAGAAATTGCACATATTTTTCGACGAAATTTCGATGAGATTCCGAGTTAAATGGATGAAAATCTTTTCGTGAAAATTTGTCGAAAATTCAGTGAAATCTCCTCGAAATTCCTCGAATCTCTCAGAAAAATGAAAGAATCTTCCACGAAATTTCGCTGAAATTTCACAGGCGAACGTAGTGAGCAGATTGATGGAGAGACATCAACATCTGCTCGCTTTGAGGATATCTCAGTACATCGGATTAAAACAAGATAGAGTCTTGGTCCATTGGGCTTGCGCCAAGGCGAGTGGCTTTCTGCTTTTCAAATCGTGTTTTCTCGTGTTATGCGGACGGTGTTTTATTGCACTGCCGCCGCATTATAGTGCCAGAAGTACTGCAGCAAAGCTGCAACAAGACACTTAGAACACGCTTTTGGATGTGCAACTCGTGATTTTGAAGATCTCCTCGTCTTAAAGACACATTGGTTATGATTGGGATGGATATATGTATACAAACAATATAAACATAGTATAACTGAGCGTTTCAAATGTCTGCTCGACAAAAACGTGCGAAAATACGAACAAACATCTTGGCGGCAAAGCCTCGAAAGATAATGTTGGCGGAACTTCACCATGGTTTCCAGATATTTTCATATGAATAAAACATATTAGGTCATCAGCGGGGCAGATGGGGGGGATGTGTTAAACAGCATTGTAGACAAGCTCAAGAATACACCTGGAGTTTCATACGCGGAGATCGCATCTATTGCGCACCTGCACGGCAAGACCGAACTTGCCACCAAGGTTACTCGATCTTTCCATTTTATTTCCCGGAAAACTCCCAGAAAATTCACACTTCTTTGGAGTCGCATTCTGATGTGACTCTAGCTTTTAGACTATGAGCCCCGTGCAGCAGAACAAGTTCCTCTGTTAGTGTCCATGAGTCAAGATGATGTGGCACTTTCCAAGGCGATCAACAGCGGTGACACAGATCTTGTCTATTCCGTCGTCCTGAGGTGAAATTTCATCGAAATTTCCTGACATCTTCTGACACATGTCAAGCATCAAGAGGAAATCCCGCTCTGCCGCGGAGTTTTTACGAGCACTTAGAAGTAAACCTGTCGCACTACAACTGCTCATGTCCTATTGTAAACAGCAGAGCGACCTCACACTGCTGAGAGACATTCAAGCCGATTTGGGCATGATCCAAGAGGCGGGAAATACTACCGTCATAGAGGCGCAGAGGCAGACGGTCAGTATTATTTAAGACTGTTGCTGTTGCGGTTCCAAAAACCTGTGTATCGTGTTGTAGAAGTAGCGGGGTCGTTACTGAAGCTAAAAATAGGACCTGACTAAGCGTATTGACATGTTGGGAGAAGCTTACGCCATCTATTCTCGGAACAAGGACAGTTTTCCCGCCAAGGTGAGATTTCAAATTTTGAATTTCTGTCTGATACGTACCAGTCCACGGAAGACCAAATCAAGTTGTTGCACCTGCAGAAAGATATAGAGGTGGGTTATTCGTCACATCTCATCAACTGTTCACCGCCAAGTGTTGCAAAGCAAAAATAATATGGCGGCAGAGCTGCAATGAGCACTCATGCCCTGTGACATGGTGACATGACGACGTGATGACATTAGGACATGATGACATGAAGACTGAGATATCATAGGCTAGTCTCGGGGGAACATTTGTGGATCTCAATCTGTCAGACACCATCTACCAATTGATCTTAGTCGGTCACGCAAACAGGGCCGGAAAAGTTGTCAAAGAATTCAAAGCGAGTATCTCATGTCACAAAGAAATATTCAACTTGAAAACCGTTGTAGAAGACATTCTTATTCTGACAGGTTCCTGACAAGAGGTATTGGTGGCTTAAAATCAGAGCTCTCGCGGAAATCTCCGACTGGCAAGCACTTGAAAAATTTTCCAAAGAAAAGAAGCCGCCCATCGGATTCGAGCCTTTTGTAGATGTGGGAAATTTCATTGAAATTTCAAGGTGGTCACCCTGACGTTTTTGACAGGTGTGTTTGGAATACAAGGCCAGAGAGGAGGCCATAAAATACGTCCCCAAGGTGAGTTGTCATGGAAGATTCATCTAGATTTGATGACGTCATCTGACGTCATACTCAGGTTACCAACGCGTCCAAGAGAGCATTGTATTACGCTACTCTGGGGTGAATATATTCTACAACAAAACATATTCTATCAGTATAAAATGGCACCACTTCTGCGGCTTTGCCGCAAATCGCTAAAGATAGGGTTGTGCCAATGTACTTTGACCATCTACAACTGCAACTACAACTGCATGGTGTTATTATTAAGCCGCAAAAATAAATCACTGATTTGACCTTTTAGAATGTTAGATGAGGCAATAGAGGCCGGTAAATTGACAAAGGACCCCGAGGTATTTCTGCAGATGAAGACACACTTCAGCACAAACACCAGAGCTAAAGACATACTGGATAGTTACATCGAACAGTTACAAAAATAAATCGAGTTCTCAAAGCGAATTTTTACCGCTGTGTTGTGTTGGTGAGATTTTCGCGTGAACTCCACGCATTTAAACTTGCATGACTGACAGTTCGATAATCAAGTGAAGAGTGTGGCCTGAACAGGTTCATGCCAGCTGTGATGAGGGGTGCACACAAGTACGTCATCACATGTGTTGTATCGCTAGCCGGGATGGTGGTTGAAGGGGTGTTGCCCCCTAGGATGGTGGTTGAAGTAGTAGTAGTAAGGCCAAGAGATGTGATCCGTGTGTATGTTCCTGGTCTTGGTACATTGCTCTTCACTTGATGGCATAGCTGAACTGATCTGCAGCAACGATGAAGGCGGTTCTGATGAGCATGCTTCTCTTGGTTGGTGTGTGTGGAAAGCAGAGGCAAATCCAAACGTACAATATTTCTTGAGAAATATCACGTGACCTTATTCATAGGATTCTGTTGTATGGAAAAGCAGAAAGAAGTGAAAAAAAGTGGAAAAAAGCCTTCAGTTCTTCAGATCCCATAACCGAGTTTTTTTTTTTTTTTTTCAATACAAATTCTTGGTTCTTCACCTCTCCGTACACTTTTCTAATCTCTTGAGGACTTGACTCTGATAGGTGTCAATCGCTGTGGGTACATGTCATATTTCATGCAAATAAAATGCCGATTTGCTTTGGATTTTCCAGTTACGAAAGTGATATGGATTTGTAGTGTCTTGTCTGACCCAAGAACGTTTGTGGAGGCAAAAGAGACATGAGACAAGGTTTAGAACTGCAAAAAAATTGTGTACTTCTCGATTTTGCGTGTCATCCTTGCGCAGGGGCCATGCTAATCTTCTCTGTATCGTTCCAATTTTAACGGATGCCTGTTGCCAGGTCCGAAATACCTCTCAAAACTGTCTTATATAAATTTTTTCGCATTGCGCAATAATTTTATTTCAGGTTCACTACTGACAGATTCCGGAAAGTTTCTAAACAACCGGCGATTCTTCATGTTCAAGGGTGTCGTCTTACCTTTCAAGTCACTGACTTGTATATGTCACTGTGATAATGGGGTGTTCTCCAAAGACAAAAAAGAAGAGGTTGTATCCAGATGTGCACACTTCATTCTGCACAGACTTTATTAATCATTCCGTTGTTATGATCAGCTCATCATACCCAGACTTCTCGCAGTGACCTCTCCCAAATTTGAGTTCTAAAAGTTCGCCAAAGACTACCTGTTCACTTAGAAATGGAACTTGTCCTGCAGCTCCTTCGTGCCTCTGAAGTTGTCCGAACCGTCCATCCTTCCAGTAAATGTCCCCCAATTATTTGTCCTTGATCATGAGGGACGACAATGTGAAGGTGGGCGCCTCAGAATCAAGATACCCAATTGAGATCTTTGTGTTCAATCAGAAATCAACCTCATATTTCCCTCTGAATGTGTTTTTCTCTGGCTTTCACCGAAGAGCCACCTCAGTTAAACTGCCCACACAACCTGCTACAAAAGCTGCTTGCAGCTCTTCCTCTTTGAAGAATTTTTTGAAAGAGGTGAGGACCTCCTCTCCAGGTGGCCATCGTGTGGAATAGAAACGTGCAGAAGAGGAAGGCATGATGTGATATGACGAATCCATCTACAGTGACGTCTTCCGTCTGGGACGATATTTTTAAGAAGATAGTTATTCTTGCGAAGTACACGTCTCATGTTGAGATTTTTGGGCTGTATTTGACGGTGACAATTACCATGCGGCAGCACCTAACCAAATTCGTTAGCTCCAAAGGACACTCCCCCAAATCGTCACTTCGATTGATACAAGTTTGAGAAGATCGTCACACTATACACTGTCTATCAGCTTTATTGGCGGATTTGAATTCAGTTTTTGAAAACGAAAGAGATTGGACATCCTTTGTTGTTCTCGATTTGACAAAATGACAGGAGATTTCATCGACAAACACCAACGCGTTGGATCAGATCAGAAGCACAGAACTCCACGAACAAGAAACACGATCAACATGCAGACCGATACGACGACGATAAATAAGGAGAGGGTCTGTGTGATCACTGAGGATGGTCTTGAAAGAGCTGATCAGATTTCAGGTAGAGAAGCCCCTGATTGTCCAAGAGAAAATCCGTCCAGTGATCAAGGAGGAGATACAACCCATCATTTACAGGTCTGTAATTCCACTATACACATTCAGGTCCAAGATAGTCGAGCTGGTTCTGAAAACATCTTCAGAGAGAGAGAGCAGTTGGAGGTCAGACAAGTCACCGAACATCTTCATGAGACCGCGGTGTTGCCAGTCAGCACCCTGAATGAAACTTTACAAGAAGTACGAAAACCCGTGATCATCGAGGGCGACAATAACGTGAAGTGTGTTGAATGGACATTCTCATCATTTATGGCTGATGTCTTTAGGCTCGACACGACCATCCTCGCAGACAGCCGAACAACTGCGGAAACAGAGAGATTCGAAGTCACCCTGCCTGAAGTTGTGGAAGAGAAGATCCACAAGACGATCATCGAAGAGTATCAACCCATCATAATGATGGACATGGTACAACCCACAGTCGTTAGGAGGGTAAGAACCTTGTGATCATGACCTCCTTCACAGAATGTACAAGTTCTAAGACAATTTCAATGTGGCAAAGCCGTGCGATGTCTTAACAATTTCCGCTGTGATCTTGACCATTTTGAAATTGACTCGTTGTAGATCGTTCCAATCTATGACTTCAAAGCGACCACCAGTGCACCCATCGTGGCACCCACTTTTGAGTCCACCCAACTGTACAAGTATGATGACGTCATCATTCGTCTTATCTGAAAAATACAGGGAGAAGTACGCCCACCCACTGCCCCCACATCTTGCGGCAAAGTGATCTCGAATAAACCACCACTTTTTTGTCTGTTTTTAAAGTGAAATCCTGCAACAAAGCCTCATCACCTCTTAATGGTGTCCGTGTCAGGACCGATGATGAGCGCTTGGCGCAAAGCCGTTGCGCAGCCGCTGTAGCAGCTCATTTATCAAAAATGCCGAGCAATTTACGCTGGGAATACACCGACGAAAGCTGTTCCGAGACCGAATATTTGGTTCAAAAATAGCCTTTTGAATAGCCGAGTTAACGGCCAACATCAACCGAAAGATGAGACGCAATGAGGAGCGAGAGCTTCCATCTTCAAAGCGCGGTGATGCCGGTGCTCGGAGAGCGAGATCGCCACCATCAACAAGTCCATCAACAGTAAATCCAAGTGAAGCTATAGATTTGGGCTATTCAACAAAGATCGGAACAAAAGTGCAACAAGGGTGAGTTTGATGCAGATGAATGAATTGGTCAATTTCTTCCTGCGATTGCAAAAACATGAAGACTTGACAGCCTTCACAGCTCAATCTGCAACTAATTACTTCAGAACCCTCTTCACATTCAGCTTTCAAGTCCCAAACAGAACAACAGATCTCAGCGCGAGCTCCAACAGCAGCATCGACCAGTAATAATCTCTTGTTGATGTTACGGCTATCTGATATCAAATCAGATGGAAGGTGATCCATCTCACAACAGAGAAGCTATATCACAGCCCATATCTCCCAGACAGTTATCAAGTTGTGAAGCCAGAATTGCAGGGACCAACACGGACAAGAATGGGAAAAGACATCTTGACGACTCTCACGCCAAGAAGTGTAAAGGTGACATTTTTATGAACCAACACATTGGATAATGACGACTCGTTTTGTTGTGTTCATGTGACATCAAGCCCAAATTCGAATTGATCCCTTGTCAGTCTCTGGGTTTGAAAGACTCTCCATCGATTTCGAGAGAGAAAAGCATTTCACAGAAAGATGGCGAGTCGGCCCATCGCATTTCAAGCCTTCCCACTGATTCGCAGCGACCCTCTCATCATAAAGAGAAGAAGTCGAATCCCCTCCCAACGTGAGATTTTCTGTTGAAAACAAGACCCTGATTCAGACAGTCCGAAAAAAAGAGATCTTTCACCTTTGAAGCGTGCGATAGGGAAGTCGCCACCACAAAGACGTAAAATTTCGTCGCATACTCCTTTGCCCCCTCGACCATCTACAACGACTCCTGCTCGAAGAGAGGTCACCCGGCCTCAACCCGAACAGTACAAAAAGATGTCGACATCGATGATAACACCACTGCGAGACATCAGGCCTATGACGGCAGCACGAAAGAGGCCAGACAGACCACCGAATGCAAATTACTCATGGTCATCATCGGAAGAAGGTGAGCGTTTTGTTCAGTGACGAGCCAATATGGCCAAGTCCTAAAACAACTGACCTGCTTTTCAGAATCAGACGAGGAGGATGTACAGCCTGCGTGGTACGACCAAGCACAAGAGGATAAAGGAGAGCAAGAGCAATCCTCAGAACAAGAAGAATCAACTGAACATACCACGCCACCAACGGAAAACGAAGTCTATCACGAGCCGAAAGAACCGCCCAAAGAAGAGGTGCCGAATTCACCGGGACCACCTTCAGAAGAATCGGCGGAAAATGCACCGGAGAATGAAGATAAAGAGGAGGACCAAGAGCCACGAGCGGAAGAACCACAAGAGGAGTCGCCAGAGGCGGTAACGGATACAGATTTTGAAGCGCAAAAGGAATTGGAGAATGAAAATCCACCCGAAAGAAAGGAGGAAAGAAGTGAAGAAAACGACAACTTGGAAGCTGCGGAAGAAGTCGACGATTTCCTGGAGGAGTATTTAAATCCCGACGAATCAGATGACGTATTTTCTCTGGAGAATCACAAGCATCTCCTTGTGGAAACCGAGGAACATCCAACAGAAACTCCGCCTACAGAAGTGGATAATGAATTGTTTGCAGGCTCGGAAGATTTATTCGGGGATGAAGAACCCTCACGGGAAGAAGTTACGCCACAAGAGGAGCAGAATGACTCTGCGACTGAGCCGTCGAAGCCTGAAGAGGAGGATCTGTCACAAGAGGATGAGGTGCTATCTGTCGGTGTTGACGAATTTATTGAACAAGAAGTACAAAAGGATGAAGGTGACATCTTATCGATCGAAAGTTCTGAGGACTTATTCGGAGAAAACGACGATGCTGAGGAAACTCTAAACCAAGCGGAAAATTCAGAGGATCCTCAGAGCCAAAAAGATTCAGAGAATTCAGAAAAAGATGACCCGATCCCGGCACCTGACCCTCCGCCATCGGAACCAGAGGAAGAAGGCTTGAAAATTCCAGAAGAAAATTCAGAAATAGATACAGAATCTGGCGCGCAGTCAGAAGAAGAGGACCCGCCTGAACCCGATGTCACTGCCATCTTAAAGGCTGTACAGAGCCTGGAAGATAAAAATACGAGCGTCTACAATGCGGCCTCGTCAGGCTCACGGGATGATTTACGAAGGGTAACATCATTTATTTTGATTATTTTCTCATCAGATTTTTAGGCGGGAAGAGCACTTTCTGTCAGCTTTAACAAAGTCGGAGAACCCATCTTGCAGCCACATAGAAATCCAAGACATTATTTCCAAGGTGTGAAGGAAGTTAGTGCCGCCGAAGAGGGCTTGCTCACTGCCGCATCCGTTCTTCATAGCAATAAGGACAGTGTTGAGGCGAAAAAGGAACTTAAATTCGCATTTGACAGAGCACAAAATGTTTTGAAGGGTTTCGCGGCGGAAGTTGCCAGTCTGACCACCGCAAGAGGTCGCAAAGTCAGATTGGTCATCTCTGTGAGTTTTCCTTGAAATCTCATCATCTTCTAACCTTCAAAGCCACCAGAAGAAGACACAGATGGCTCCATAGAACAAATGTCAAAACTCAACAGGTATCTCAAAGACATGAGAGAAGCCAACAAGATGGTAGTGTCAGCAGTTCGTCTCGGCCCTTCCGCATTAGAAAAGGTGAAATTCTTTTCTTCTCGGTTATTTTCGCTGAAAATTTTAGGCTGGAGATCATGCTGGTAGCAAATTCGAGGAGTTGGCAACTTATGTGGCGGGTACTCTTGCACCACAACATCCAGATCATCTTGAGCGCATCAAAGCGGTCGGAGCATTAGAAGAACAATTGCTGAACGCAGCCGGTGCAGCCCAAGCGCAACCGTCAGATTTTATATTGCAGAGGAACCTCAGAAAGGCTTTGGACGAAGTGCAAGAGGCATTGATGGGTTTTACCACACAAGCAGACGATCTCATTCGCGAAAGAGTACGGAAAATTTAAATTCTTATTTTCAGTTAATTCTGAAAATGTCTGAAAATAATAGGAGAGAGCACATTCAAGAGTCAAATTCAACGGCTACCAAGCTAAAGTGGATTCGGCGTTGATATTACCAAATGCAATCGATACGGAAGATTCACCACGCAAGGTTCGTGAAGCATAAACAACGTTGTAGAAATGCTCAACCATTTTTTTTATATTTTTCAGTTCGAGTTCGTGTCGTCTTTTAAGAAATCTGCGATACTTGATAAGTATGGAAAATTCCTGGAAAAATTAAACTCTGCCATAGGGGGGGTCCCCACCACCGAAGATGACGTCACCACGCCAGACGTTAGCCCCAGACTGGATAGTACAACAGATGCTTCTACAACAACAGCAGTACCAGTCCGATCATTCTTATTGAACAAATCTCGACCCCCACCTCCAAGCGGACGGCGCTTACCCTCACGCCGCGGTCTTTCAAAGTCTCTGGTCCAAACGAGTACAACTTGAAAATGTGAAATATAATCTGTACAATGCGTGTCGCACTCACAGCAATTTTTGCTGTTGTCAGGGGGATTAAAACAGTGTGAGATTTCGGCAATTTTACGTAAAATCTCTTCTCGTTGAAGCGCGATCTCATAAATCGAACGATTTAGACATGAGTTCATACAGAGAGACGCCACGTCCTCCAAATGTCTTCACACCGCCACCGTATATTCAGATATGGACACCAACAGTCGCTTCGGCTGCACTCCTGCCAATCTCAATGATTCCCGCAGCAGTGTTCTACTCTTTGGATGCATTATTTAGAGAGTTCTTCCCCATGTGGCCGATCATCATTGGCACACTGTTCTCGACAATATCGTCCGTTCTATACACCAAATCCCTATCCGATCTGAAGAAGGTAATCTAAAACAACTTCCAGTTCAGAATTGATTGGTTGAGTATTCTTTATGATTCTGATGTGTCTCAGATTCATCAGTGGTATGGCCTGATCTTTGCCGTTTTTTCATGTGCCATCAGTGTGGCCTCATTTTCTTACATCTGGATCAGTGGTTTAGATGATCGAACACTCTTTGCAATTCTCATCATGATGGGACCGACAGCATATATCTACATGCATTATAATTCCTACAAATCAACAGAGACATATGTCAACCATTTCATCAAGATGAAGAGAGCATCAAAATGTATAATAGAACTGTGATCGAGATGAGCATTATTGACATCAGGTCTGTTTATCTGCTGTATGAGCGATGGTTTTGTGCACAACTTCCACCTTCGTCTTGTCTTTACTCTCCCAAATATAGATCCGTGAGTCTGTACACGTCAGCTATCTGTCGACAGAGTGTCGACGTGAGAATGTCGACGTGTACACTCACCGTCACCACAACACAAGAGCATGGGGGCGGCAGGATGGAATAAGATATCTCTGATCTCTGCACTGCCATTTTTCAAGACAGCTGTCAGGGCTTTTGTCCTCAAATTCCAAACAAAAACCTTTTTTCTCTCAATTTTTTAAAAATTTATTTTTTTTGATTTTTTATATACTTTTTTTGACATTTTAAATTTTTTTGACATTTCTATAAATTTTTTTAATTTAATCAATTATATTTTTGATAAAAATCTGGAGATTATGGAGCGGTAGTAACCGAGGAAGTTGGCGGTATGGTACCGCAAGAATAAAAAAATACCTTTCCGTCTGTTGTCGGACTTGCAGCGTAACGTCCGTTTGTGCCAAGTCTCATCAGCCATAAATTCGACATATACCTATGAATTTTCAATGAATTTTCCAAGAAATCTTTCCAGAATCTTCAGTGAAAATTCGCGGAAAGTTCTGGGTACTTACTCATCATGAGAAAAGTGGTGAACTGTTTCAAATTTCCATTCTGAAGACTTGTCTTTCGGCATTGTTAACTTGTGCAGTGTGACCTTGTTGGCATGCATCACTACAACGAGTCAGAAAATTTTGGCAGGTTGTAGAGGGATAATTTTGAAATTTCATCTGGAGAAAAGTGAAGGTTTTAAAAGAATGCAACTCCGAGCTTCCTTTCCGATGATCTTTCAATGAAATTTCGCGGGAAATTTCGAGAATTCTTCACCTTTACTGGAGTCATTGTCGTCCAGCAGCTCCACGCCCTTAGAAATAAAATAATGTTCTCCATCACCGCACTCCATCTCTTGCGGTCTCAAACATTTGATACTATCACACAAGTAAGAGTAAGGGTTGCTCCATGAGCTCACCAGCTGTACGTGTCAGATGACGTCATCGCGTCTACAACTCGACCTTGCCGTCCTGAAAGTCGAAGAGCTTGATGTCTGTGTCTGAAGTTGCGAGAAAAAATTTATTTCCGCAGTCTGGCAGAAAACTCATCTGTGATGACGTCATCTCGTAATTAAATCGTGAAAATTAAATAATATTATATAAAATATTTATAATAAAATAAAATATTTATTATAAAATATTAATTATTAATTATTAGTTTTAAAAAATAAATTGTTTAATATACGATATCATATGATGTCACTCACCGATATGACCATGTTTGTGGTCAAATCCTCCACAAACTGCTTCTCCATCAACATGAAATCTTCCGACATTCTCCATCGGATAATTCTCCCGTCTTCAGACCCGGAGACCAAAAAGATTTTTCCTTGAAAAGTTATCCTCTTTAGACATAATATCTCCTCTTCATGACCATCCATTATCTCTACGACCTGAAATTTCAATGAATTTTCGGAGGTATTTCAGAGAACTCTGATGACGTCATCGCATCTACAACTCGACCTTGTTTGAAGAAATAAAAATGTTGAAATCCCATATTTAAAACGTTCTAAAATAGCGTTGTAGACACCCAAAAGTCCACGAAAACTGCATTGTAGATGGTCAAAAAAATTTCTCACATCCCCGGTCGACACGTCAAAAATCTTTAGAGGGCAAGGTAATATGTGGCAATCTTCATCTTGAAGAGACCAAGAGGTTCTCGACTTCAATTTCCCTCCCGCCACAATTTTTTTCCCGTCATCGCTCCAGCACAAGACGAAAAACTCTTCTATCTGTTTTTCCTGCGATTTTTCAAAGATTTTCCCCAATTTTTTCAAAGATTTTTCCAAACTTTTTCAGATTTTTCCCAAACTTTTTCAGATTTTTCCCAATTTTTTCAAAGATTTTCCCAATATTTCGGAATTTTTTCAACTTTTTTTCATTTTCAAAATTCGGAAATTCTCGTAGAAAATGAAAAAATCATGAAATTTCGGGGAAATTTCTCCACGTACCCTCTTGTCTCTCAGCTCGATGACGAGTTTCCAGTTAGAGACATCCCATATCTGTATTCCCCCCAAGTTGGTACACGTGGCCAACATGCAATAGTCCGGAGATAATTTCATGGCATAGAGGGCGCCTGAGAAGTTCAGAATCTACAACGTTGTAGATTGTATATATGATGAAATGTTGCGCTTTTAGGGATTTATATCTCTGTGCTGTTGAAAATATTTTTTGCGATCAAAAATTGGAAAAGGTTAATCTAAAACTCTAAACAATGTCGACAGTACAATCACCCTACAATCTCTTCGTAAAACACGCCGAGACCTCACCTTGATGCGTGATGACGTGTTTCAGATGCAAAGGATGTGATTCGTTGATGAATTCGATCGGCTTCGAGTTCTGTGGCGTGCACCAGTAATCATCTGGATGTTCTTCTGCAAGGCGCTGGACCTGAAATTTCGCTGAGATTTCATCAAAAAACGAATGAAATCTCGCTGGATTTCGTTTACGTACCTCCCTTCGGTCAAACTTAACTTGTTCTTTGCGGGGTTGTCTGGCAGCTGCGATATCATCAGAAGATATCATCAATACACAAATGACAAGATCCATCATGATGACATAAAGACGATCGTCATCAGATGGAATGGCTCACCTTGTGGCTTTTGTTTTTTCTTGCTATTTTTAGCGACAGAAGTTTCTTTCTGGAAGATTCAGTCATGCCATCTACAACGCACATTCGTCTCCACGATTTCAATTGGTACTGCTCATACCACGATTTTTCCCCTCTTTGTACAGATTCCGTACGCAGAACCACACATGACTAAATCATGATAATGAGAATGATGATCACCTTATTTTTCTTGACATAGTCAGCGTCTGAGCCGCTCGTGTCTTCGACCTC
This sequence comes from Protostelium mycophagum, assembly GCA_002081555.1. Lineage (NCBI taxonomy): Eukaryota > Evosea > Variosea > Protosteliida > Protosteliaceae > Protostelium > Protostelium mycophagum. The sequence goes on along the minus strand of MZNV01001650.1, from coordinate 17,895 downwards.
TGAAGAGGACGGTGTTGGATCTATATTTAGTTTAGATGTATTTATCAGGACAAGATGAATTTGTTCAACTTCTCATTATTTCACTTTTTGATGCCTGCAAATGTACATGTGAAGAGATCCCACCTGTGATCATGAAGTCATCAGTGGCCTCGGTCTTTTTGTTCTGCTTCTTTACAGCTGGCTCCTTTTTCTTCGGTGGAGTTGCAGGTTTGTCTTCCGTCTTCTTCACGGGTCTTCCAGATCTCTTTGGCTGGGGAATGATATGAGAATCACCAAGATGGATTGAGAGGATTACATGATCACTTACCTCTGGTTTGATCCCAGTGCAATTTGGACAATGATAAGGATCTGGAATCTTTCTCTGATTGACTCCAACACAAGCGGCATGGAACCAGTGGTGGCATTTGTCACAATCTAGCATGAATTTACCTCCATAGCCCTTGCCACAGAGACAAATCTCTTCTGGTTTAGGATCCCTCTCTTCATCTGAATAGACCTCTTCGTCATTTGAGTCTTCAGAATCCCCTCCCATGGAATATGATGATCGTGTTGGAAATGAAAGATACGAAATGACTCTTTGCGCGGGAAACAGAAATTTTCAAATTTCAAAACATCGACAACAGAGCCGAAACAAAGAAAAAGACAGTCATCAATCTTTTAGAAGTGTAACGGGCTGTTTGGTCTCCCCTGGATTGTGATGACAATCTGTTAATTGAATCCGGAGCCGAACAATGAAAAGCCAATCATCGAATGGAAAAAGAAAAACAAAGGTTTGTTAGAAGAAGCAGACAGAATACATCATCAAAGAAGCCACATGGCCACAAGTACGTACAAGAGAGGATTCTTCAGGATCGTGCACTGGACCCTGATTGTCACAACCATAGCCGTCCTCATCGCCTTAATCGTGAGTTCATCGTCTTGATCGCGTCTTACTCACAATATCAGCTGGGATGTGTCGTTCTATTTACAGCCTCCATCGTCCAGTCCTCATTTCCAAATGTTGGAGCTAATTTCCCGAGCCCATCGATAGAACATTACGCGTACAATAACCCCCAAACAAATTGTTACAACACAACCTTTGGGGGGAACTTCCCTCTTCGCTTCAAATACAATAATGTATCAGACAATAGCCCAGTCAGGTCTGCTCTCTGCTTCATTTGGACATTTTCTCATTTCTCAAGATATGAATACTGTGGTTGGCCAAAAAGCATCACTTCATGGAGATCCATCAGTAGCTTTGTCACTTTCGTCGTTGTATGGATCCTGACTGGGGTTTTGGCCCGAAGGACTGTCGCCGATGATTCTGCTGGCATCTGGCAAGACCCCAGAGGTGTCCTCAAACTCCTCACATTCCCAATAATCGCCCTGATGACTCTGTGGTTCATCACGATCATCGTGGATGGACAGACTCTAAGAGTCTCTGCTTCATGGTGCTATAACAGGGAGAATCACCTCGGGTTCGAGTGTGACATGGTCATGTTCATCATGGTTGTCCTTGTGGATGTGGCCATGTTCGTCCTCTTTGTAAATACAAGATTCTCTTTTCCTCATGACATTGACATGGGCAGACCATCTTACTTCTTCTCGTTGCGATCCGAAGGAAGAGGATATTCGAAAGATACATGAACTTAGAGGATGAAGATGATCTTCCAATGACAATGAGAAGAGAAATATCTTCTGCTACAAGTAACAATTTCTTTTGCTTTTTTCACTCATTTTCCACAGAAAAAAACTCGAAGCTCGCAAAATGGACCAAAAAATGAGAAATTGAACATAACTAAAGAAATAAAATTTGGTTCGTTGTCTATCAATCTTATTTGCTGGTTGGGGGCCAGCTGAAGATTTTAGTTTTGATAGGCTTGCGGTAGTTCCCGTGGGGAAAGAATTTCTGAAAGTACTAAGGGTTGCGGCGTGGAACAACCAGCGCAAACGAGACTCCAGCGGACAGAAACTTTTGAAAATTATTGATAATTACCATTATATTTTTTAAAATCCTGGTATGGCCGAGTGGGGTTGGGTGTGCGATGCAATGTGACCATCGCGGTAAGAATCTGTGACCGCCTTACTTGCGTTCTGTACCGGGATTGTTGAGAAAATGATCAACAATTTTGGAAAAGGTACAAATCTTTGTCCCTTGAGACCAAATTGCATTAGTCAAGCTTTATGCACACGTCAAGTACTCCTGCAGCTGTTTTCTTCGTTTCAACACGTGGAAGCCCTCTTGGGCCTTGCTGTGCTGGCTTTAGAGGGATTCTTGTTCTATTGTTGTCTCTTTTTCATTTGTTTGATCCATTAAATTCTCAATTAGAAATAAATTCTAATTGAGAATGTGTAGAGAGCTTATAATTACGTACGGTCAAACCGAAAACTGAAAACAGACGAAACACGAGGCGATAGAGATCCGATGTCTAAGCGTCTGAAGGATTTGATTAAGGCCGCAAGAGGCGCTAAGACCGCAGCTGAAGAGCGAGAGGTCATCCAGAAAGAGTGTGCCGCCATCAGAACTTCTTTTAAACAGGAGGAGGCAGATTACCGTCACAGAAATGTGGCCAAGCTCCTCTATATCCAAATGCTTGGCTACCCTACTCAATGGGGACAGATGGAATGTCTCAAACTCATCGCCTCAAGCGGTTTCTCTGATAAGAGAATCGGTTATCTCGCCCTTATGCTTCTTTTAGACGAGAAGCAAGAGATTCTCATTTTGGTTACCTCTCACATGAAAAAGTGAGTGATATTGACTACGTAGCTCATCAATATTAATTATCCAATACTGACATCCATGAAGCGACTTGAACTCCAACAACCAGTTTATTGCAGGTCTTGCCCTCTGTGCTCTTGGAAACATTTCATCTTCTGGCATTGCCCGTGATCTCGCCCCAGACGTCGAGAAGCTTTTAGGTTCGACCAACCCTTACCTCAGAAAGAAGGCCGCGCTTTGTGCCATCAGAGTTCTCAGAAAATGCCCTGATCTTATGGAGAACTTTGTGCCCAGAATCAGATCTCTGCTGAGCGATAGAAACCATGGTGTCCTCGTCACTGGTGTAACTCTCATGACCGAGTTGTGCGAGACCGATTCCAACAACATTGAATTTTTCAGAAGAGTGAGTTTCACATAACGCCACATGAATTAATCATCTACGTCCTGTGATCAAATACTAACTGATGAACAGCTCGTGCCCACTCTGGTTCGTGTCTTGAAGAACCTCGTCATGTCTGGTTTCGCCCCAGAGTATGATGTCAACGGCATCACCGATCCCTACCTTCAAGTAAAGATCCTCAAGCTCCTCAGAATATTAGGAAAGGGTGACTCCGAGTCCACAGACATTATGAACGACATCCTCGCTCAGGTGATCCATCATTTCCTCTAAAAATAAATGGGATGAAAATCCACGAGAAATTCACAACTGCAGGTGGCGACCAACACGGATCACTCTAGAAACGTCGGAAATGCAGTTCTATACGAGTGTGTGCAGACTATCATGAACATCGAGGCCGAAGATGGATTGAGACTCTTGGCCATCAATGTCTTGGGAAGGTTCTTGGCCAACAAAGACAATAATATCCGTTACGTGGCGCTCGCTACTCTCGGCAAGGTGACCTGAGCTCTTTGGCTGCAGATTATTTTGAAGTCGAATCGATTTCACCAAATCCATCTATAGAAATATCTGCTGCCATTGTGCACGCCGGCAAAGCTTTACATGTGACTCTGTTCTATGATCGAAGGATTTATAGTTGCAAAGTCTATACACTGAATAACACACATAGAGGAAAACTCATCGAAATTTCAGGTCGTTTCCGCGGACGTGGAAGCCGTCCAAAGACATCGCAATACCATTGTAGATTGTCTCAAGGACCAAGACACATCCATCAGAAAGAGAGCCCTGGAGCTCATCTACTCACTCGTCAACGAGTCCAACATTAAGATCCTCGCACATGAGCTCATCACCTTCTTGCAGACCGCCACGGTGAGAAATTTCATGGAAATATCGCGGAAATATCTCTGAAATATACAGCCGGAGTTCAGAGCTGACCTCGCTGTCAACTTGTGCAGAGTCACAGAGAGATTTTCTCCCAACAAGAGGTACACGTCATCACATCAAATCTTTCATGTTTTGAGACCGTTGTAGATGGCATGTCGACACTATTCTCCGCGTTCTGTCCATCGCCGGAAACTGTGTACCCGAAGAAGTGTGCGCCAACTTGATCAACTTGATCGCCTCTACACCCGAACTACACAGCTACGGAGTGCAGAAGATGTATATGGCCCTCACAAACGACTACACACAACAGACCCTCGTACAGGTGAATTTTACATCGTTGTAGATCCGTCAGAAATCGCGAGATATCGGAATCTTGTCAAGTCAACCGTCTAGGAATGTTTTTTTGCACAAGAAAACATTCTGCAGCCCGCCAAAACAACCTTCTCATCGAATTAAAACAGGTTGCCACTTGGTCCATCGGAGAATTCGGAGATTTATTGCTGTCACTTCCCGCATCAGACAGAGAGATCAACGTAACAGAGGACGACGTTGTAGACCTGCTCGACAGAATATTACGTGACCCCGCCACCATCCCCCTGTCCAAGGATTACATCTTGACAGCTGTCATGAAGTTGACATCCAGATTCTCGCAGACAGACAAGCTGAGAAGAATTATTACGAGATATCAGGTGCGAAATCCCGACGAAATTTCGAGTGTATTTGGTGGCTTCTCTAGGAGCAAATGATGCACTCAACACCTGCGGCAGAGCCGCGATACAACGTGGCACTGCCGCCGATTTGTTTATTTTATAGCTGCGCCCAGCACCAGCAGAAATAAAGTGTGATCACGCATGTTGCGGCGAGCCGCAACCACCGAATTGTAGACACAGGACACTTGCGCATAGATTAATTTTGGTGAAATATCTTGTCCAGATCCTGACCAAGACAGTCCAACATAGATCTGGAATTACAACAGAGAGCTGTAGAATACTCCAAACTATTTTCATACGACGGTGAGTCTTTTCACAGAATCGGCGGTCAACCCATTTCGAAATTCAAACTGACAAAATGGCGGGAAAAACAGACTGAAAAATGCAGCCGAAATCCGCGAGGGATTATTGGAGAGGATCCCGGTCTTGGAGCAGAGGGAGATGAGAGCCGCAACAACTGTCACTTCCTCCGGACCTGGTGGAGAAGCCAACTTGCTTGATTGGGAAGACACACCCAGCTCCAAGGTACCCGATATTTATTTGCACAGTCTGTCTTGTGGTATTTGATGATGACGTGTTGGAAATCTGACGTGTTGACAGCCTGTCAATTCACCAGAACAAGGACACCACGCTGCAGCTCCAGCAGCTCCCCCCGCTGCCTCAGCTCTTGACATTCTATCCGATATCTTTGGCTCCAGCGCCCCATCGGTGTGTATTTTGTACATCTACAACAGCATCCAATTCTGAGAAATTTCACTGAATTTTCTTCAGGCACCTGCACCAACAACCTCCGCACCATTATCAAATGCTGCTGACCCATTGGATTTCTTGACAGCCTTGACCCCCACCTCCCCCACTCCCGCACCTTTACAACAGGCACCCCCCGCCGCACCCCAGCCTCGTGAGTGACGTCATCATAATTTCCCATTTATTTGTGCCGCACAATCTTCCTCAAATTGAACGACTCGGAAATTCCGAATTTCTACGAAAAAAGTTCAAACAAAAAATCCGAAAAAATTCCTGGAAAATCCGAAAAAATTCCTGAAAAAATCCGAAAAAATTCCTGGAAAAATCTGAAAAAAAACAGTGAACGGACCTCTCCCCACGATGACCGTGTTCCAGAAGAACGGAATCACTGTCACTTTTGACATCCTGAAGCAAGCCTCCACGCCAAACATCACGCTGGTGAACGCATCTTTCTCCAACAGCAACCCCTTCCCAGTGGGAAATTTCGATTTCAAGGTCGCCGTTCCCAAGGTAAATTCTCGTCGGAGTTTCGGAGTTTATGGGTGGAATTTCTGAGAAATTTCAGTACATCCGACTCCAAGTCAATACACCTACCGGAAATGTTTTGCCCCCCCAAAACTCTGGAAAAGTCACCCAACAATTCAAACTTTTGAACTCCCTCCACGGCGAGGTACTATTTTTAGCTCCTGAAATTCTGAAATTTGACTCGTTGTAGAAACCTCTTTTGGTGAAAATCAAGTTGGATTATTCCGCGAACGGGGCACCTGGATCTGACATGGCTGACGTCACTTTCCCTGACGGCTGCTGACCGAATAAAATATAGACTTTATTTCTAAATACAGAATCTATTTAGATAAAGAAGACCCGGCCGTGTCTGTTCGTGATGGCTTGTCATGACTGCCGACCCAAACTTTGGGTGAAATGAGCCTTCAGGCCCCTTTGCAGCCGGTGTCACACGACATTTTATTTATTGCGTAGGGCTGTCACGATGAGGTTCATCCTCTTTATGTTGTTGTTAATCGCTGGTGTGAGAAGGTGCGTAAATTACCATCGTGACTTCTCACAAGTATAGAACTGCTTCGGCTCCTTACTCTTTAGCTGGGTATTACTTCTACTCTTTCAACCTATCACATTCTGAGTTTTGTAATCTTGAGGGATCGACTCAGATGGTCCCCGTTAACATCACAACCACGCTTCAGTATGGCATCTCCGAGCAGTACTCTTTCTCTCCAAATACCCAAGCATGTCCATCTGCTCAGTATTGGGGGAGCCTCCTCAATTTCCAAGTGACTTCTTCATCTCCTTTTTCGATCACGAGTTCCAACGGTTGGGTTCGGGCTCGAGTTGGTGATGATGTGCACTTCCCAGCCTTGAATGCTTCATCAACACCAATTACTTTAGAGGCTAATGGAACTTCAATCCTCATTTTATATGGGAACATAAAAGGTCAGAACGGCAGTCTCGATCTTGCACTCCCTTCGTCCTCATTGATCCGAACGGTGAGCAATTGGAGATTACCTTTCTTCATCGATCAATCATTTTGAATTGAAAACAGAATGTCCAAACGATGTGTCTGAACTACACGTGCCCGGCCAACCAGATGTGCACTGCGCTGTATGGAGGCTCACCTCGTTGCGTCTGTACAAACCTCTCCAACAGAGTTTGTCTCCCTCAAGTACCATGTCTTCCGGGATGGGTGCCACTTGTTAACAGACAAGGATGCTATGAGATGCCGACATGCCCATCTACACCTCTGTTTTCGCCGGGATACAAGCTGGTCAGCGGGACACCCCTCTCTTTTGTCAACTTGAGCTTTCCAACCCATTTAGTCTCGCCCAACTGCTCAAAAGCTTTTGGCATTCACGAGGAAACCGGACTTTTGAGCATCTACAACACTGTAAATGGAACCGTCATAGCGGAGGTTGTCCATGGGCGGTATTCTTCCCTCACTTTGAACACAACCGGCTTTTTCGCTGATGAGACACTACTATTGGATACCAGCAGATCATCTGCTAATGTGTCGATGTTGGTCTTAGACGATGATGGGACATTGAGCATCTACAACGATGAAAACCAGCCATCAAATCAGACTTCAATATTCACCCAAAACTCCAACGTGTCACCACAAGGTGAACGTTTGCAAAAATGAAATCCAAAGTCTAAATCGAAATTGTGCGTGTACCACGATCACGCATGCATGAGACGTGATTTTATACAAGAATTAATACATGCAGGCGGAAAGACCTCCTTTTCCAGTATTGTATACGATGCTATTGAGGTGTTCTGCCCCCCTTTCTCGTGTAATTACACACAATCAAATTTCACTTGGGGGATGTGGAGATATTACGTCAATTGTAATTACTCCCCTCCCGTCATCTACAACGTGTCAGTGGAAGGGGGGGTCATGACCATCACCGGAGTGAATTTCGGAGATCCCACGAGATGTCTCACTGTCACTGTGATATCCGTAAGAAGTTGGAGTGATGACGTCATAGTGACTATCACAGTCTCAAAATGCAATTATCTATGATGTCAACGTCGTAAATACGAATACAAAGGTCATTCTCAACGTTCTTTGGAGATTTCAACTAGTTAGAATCCAGACTCTAAGTGTGCAAGTATCACTTGGAGATATGGACAGCAATGTATTCTCCTATACACCCGAAGATCCTCTTGAAGTGGTTCTAAGACATGGAGGCAATGACTTCATGGCATCTGTTGATCTTTAAAAGTTCACTGACTCTGACAGTACCGACTCTTTCTTTCTTGAAGAATGCAACTTCGGCGATTTTGACCACAATGATCGCCTCGAACTCAAGCTTCTACACTTTTTCATCACAAACGATCAACATCACGGTACAGAGGATACCGGTCAGAGGAAACAACGTGGCAAGTGTCAGATTGACATCTGGTGACGTGTCAACGGACATCCCGTATGGGGTGACACCCAGCAATATGACGTCATATGCCATGTGCTATGTGGTTGGGGGTAACCCTCTACAACCTCTGTCCTCTGCCAAGATGTAAACCTTTATTTAATATCGTTTGAGTGATTGGAATAGATACTCTGGTGTTGTTGGTGTTGTCATTTTGGATCATAACGGACAAGAGGTACACGTCATCAATGCCCCGACACCCATTATCATCAATATTTCTAACGCTCAACCTACAGAAGGTGGAAGCAGTAAGTTCGGACAACAAGATTCTTCGCCATAATTCAAGAATATATTGAGACATTAATGTTGTACAGAGCTTCAATGTTCGTACTGGGAGAGCTCCTCTAATTCGTGGAGCACTGACGGCTTGACCACTGTGATTCAAAAAGATGGCGTGTCACCCGTCTACACGTGTCACACGTCCCATCTGACAAATTTCACATTGCTGGCGTCTCCACCTCAGAGTGATGACGTCACGAAGTACATCATCATCGGGGTTGTAGTGGGAGGTGTTCTATTTTTAGTAGTGATCATTTTAACCCTTATGCTAATCATCACCAAGGTGAGCTTCTATCAAAAGCTCACTTAAATTTTTACTGGTATTTAGAAACACAAGTCGTTCAAGAACTTCCAATTAGATAAAGTGACAGAGCCAATATCCGAGATATCATATGACAGCCAGGTCAAAGGGGGTAAAGATATCAGTCTGTGGAGATGTACATATGGTGGCACCACCGTGGTGTTTGTGAAAAAGGCGAATAGAAACGAAGGGGTGGATTCCCTGTATTCAGAAGCCACTTGCGCGATGGTAAGCCGTATGAGAAAAACGATCTTGACGTCAGCAGGACCTTCACCATCCGAATGTGATAATGTTCATCAACCAAGTCTTCACATCTACAGACTCTTACATTGTCTATGAATACCTTCAAGATGGTGATTTGTCAACCTTCATGTCGCAGAACAAATTGAACGTCACACAGATCTTAAGAGTGTGAGCAATTTTATTTTTAGAACGATGATTCTGACGCGTTGTAGATCATTACAGATCGCTAATGCACTGAATTATCTTCACAGCAGGGAGCTTGTGCACACGATGATCACCGCATCCAAGGTGTCTTTGACATGTCAGTGACAGTTTTGACATTTACAGGTACTTGTCACGGGAAAGAACAAAGATATCACTGCCAAACTGGGGGGATTGTCGCATGTGTCCAAAATTGGCTCGGTGTCAACAGAAAAAAATAGTATCCATTGTAGTGTGAGTGATTTTGGTCTTTCCACCTTCTAACGAGATCTGCAGGCGCCCGAGGTACAAAGAGGAGGACCGCACACAAGAGAGTCAGCTGTGTGGTCATATGGCATGTTGTTGCAGCAGATGATGACGGATGACGTCACAGACAGTACTATCATATCTATTGTACACGATTGGTAAGTATCACATCAGTCTACAACTGCAGCAACATGACGTGCACAGTGTGAAAGAGAGAGCGAGTGAGAGGATGAGGCTGGAAGAAGTGGCAAAGACGCTAGACAACATAGTCAATCCTCATGATCCTGCAGAAGAAGGCCGAAGGGCTGTGATGGAAGAGGGAGTGTATATACCATGATAGGCCTTGAGCTGTTTTTAGTTGAGGATAAAGTTGTTTCAAAAGTGGTCTTTAAAGTTGAGAATAAAAATGCTCAGAATTTTTTAGTCTATATTAATTAAGTACAAAGGTCGATTTATATCAGGTCTTCCTGTGAAGAAATTGAAACCACCAATACTCGCACCATTGATTCGACATCATCTGGGATTGTTGCATTCTTAATCTCTTGATCTCTTCTCCGCCGATCTTTTCACTGAAGAAGTGCGAATCTTGAGGGGACTCTAAGATGGCCTGTATAGAGGGCAGTGAAATTGACTGCTGGGAATGCTTCAGCTTCCCTTTTTTGAGTGTCGTCACATGCGCCATCCGCCTGATCTGATGCAAGATCTGCTGGTCTTCAGAATCTGAATGTCACGATACCCTCCAAGATACCTCATACGCAGACTGTTCTTCACCCCTTTGCACGAGGGACTCCAGCAGCTCCAGTAACCCGACATTTGGAAGACTCTGTACATATTAGAAGACCATAGACCCTCCACACTACCTGAAACAGATGTCTAAATCTTTCAATCTTCCTTTTGTTAATCGTGCTGTTACAGTCTGCTTTGAAGCTGCGCTGCCTTACTTGGCTCTGAAATGATGAACCAGCCGCCAAGTAATATTTTACGTTGTACCTGATAGAAGACGGAGGAAGCACATGAGCTGACGGAAACAATCGCACACAGCTATAGAGGTAAGTGGGGCGATGATGATGATGATGACTGACGATCTCATGCCCCGAAAGTTCTTTCACTGGCTTCTGAAAGTACGAGCTTCTCTTGCTCAGCTCTATGTACTCCCTCAAACGAGGTAACACCTCTGATGAGGGGAGTTGTGAGACAGAAGTATATGGCCAAGGAACTTCACATTTCTTCTTTTCTTTTTGCATCTTGGTTGGCCTCTCAGATTCAAAAATGCTTTCAGCGAGTGTTTGAAAAATGGCTATTATCGTTTTTCTTCTGGTGTTTAAAATCGCCGACAAATTTCCGGTTAAGATAATGTCCTGAGGGGGTTTCATTCTACTTCACATTCTGGGAGATAAGTGTCAAAGTCGGTCAACACATGTCCCGAAGAAATGTCTTGACATCTTTCAAAGTGACGGATGTCTGGAAGTTTTTGTCCGGACGTGTCCTTGGCTGACAACGATGACATGTATAACAGAACCAATTGCCAAGGATATATAAAGCGGGATCAGTGCTCTGTTAGAAGGTCTTTCCGAAGGGCAGGGAACTTGGATGGTGCTTGTAGCATGCCTGACGTTTCACGAACAGAATTGCACTTGGAATCTGATACATCTCTATTGATATTCAAAGATTGTAGGCCTTCAGATGTCTCACATTGTTGCAAACCACGGAAACTTGTTCTGGGGATGGGTCAAATCGAGCCACAGCCAACGATTCCAAGTGAAAGAAGAGGACGGTTCAGAAAAACTCAGTATATTTACACTCCCTCTACCGTCATGCTTTGTCGCTCTCCTTCTGTGGGGTTGTGAGGATTGACTATGTTGCCCAGTGTCTTTGCCACTTCTTCAGCTTCATCCTCTCACTCGCTGTCTCTTTCACACTGTGCACGTCATGTTGCTGTTGCAGACTGATATAGCTCACCAATCGTGTACAATAGATATGATAGTACTGTACATCCGTCATCATCTGCTGCAACAACATGCCATATGACCACACAGCTGACTCTTGTGTGCGGTCCTCCTCTTTGCACTTCATGGAGATCAACATTTTTTTATTTTCAAAATTTAAATCTTACATTTGAATAAATTTCGTAAATTTCAAGGAAATTTCCATCATAATTTATAAGAAAAATGGAAATATCACCGTGAAAATTAGATCGCAAACCCCCCGCTGTCTGTGTTGCCATATAGGAGAAGGATCGGTAGCGGACAAAGTTATGCCGCTGTCTTTCGGCGGGTTGTATGAGCCCGCAAGTGCGGAAACATAATTTCCAGAAGATGGATGGAGAGGAGGCTTGTGAGTCTAACCACCACCAGCCCAATCATCCACGTTGCTGATGATGCTTGTGTTCATGTTGGAGGATGAAATGAGGCGAAAAGATATGTAACTGCTCCAATAAGACTGCATAGTTGTTTGATACAGAGGATTGATCGACCAGTTGCCGTGGTAAGTAAAGGTAAGTTGCTGAGAGATGCCTTGAGAGACGATGTCTGTAATGTTGACGAGCTGAGTGAATTTGGTGGTTTGATAATCCCATGGGTATGCATCCTTTATTGGTGGAAGACCATTGGTATTGAAAGTGGAGTAACAATATCCTTTTAGGAAGTATGATCTTTTGCTCTACCCTAACATGATTTGTTCACAAGAAATGAATCACCAATCTTACCTCCACATCTGACACAAAAACAAAAAATAGAATGAAGAGGCCGTCTTCATCGTCGGTTGGTGATGGTCATCTGAATAATTCATAAAAGTTGTTATTTGTTTGATATTTCCTCGGGGATTGAATTCCAGACCAGATCCTGCACAATGAACACGTACAAATCTGTAAAATACCAACAACCTGATGGAGACTTGTTCACATTGCCAGAGAATACAATCACAGTCAAAATGTCAAACTACAATGTTGTGGAAGAGGGTTTTGACTTGAAATATGCTCATAATCTCATGAGTCCCCACGTTCATCAATACACAAGATTAACAAAATGAATGTTTTTATGTATGATCAAAGAAGGGGTGGTACAGAGCTGGATCGTACGGCTTGATTAAATTCCTGTATCCATTTCTTGACCCTGGTATCATCTCCGCAAACTTGAGAGTGAAGAGTTGTTGTCGATGGAGTGCACTTGAACAAGTTACTCAACTGGGGTATGTTGGTCTCTCTGCAGTCTCGAGCGCTTCTTTTGACGGTAATTGAGACAGGTTTTAGGCACTTCACGTCAAGAGTGTATGTGATGATGTCGCTGGGTTTGTAGTCGAAGTCAAAGGTGGAAGAGCAATTGTATCTGCGAGACTCAAAACCGCCAGCAGCCTTGATACAGACTCCATCTTTTTGAAGGATTGTGCTGTGGGGAGCCCCTCGGCAGTTGGTGTCTGAGATGAAAAACTTTTCTTCGATAATCCCGTTGTTGCAAGTAAGAGAGGACCACCTGTTTGGATAGTATTGGACACAGCTTGGATTGGTCACCGACACTTGAGTGACTTTGCTGACGTTTTTACAAGCGTGGCTGTTGAAAAGCTCAACGGTGGCGGCATGAGCAGCAGAGAGGGTCAGGAGGACAAGGGAATATTTGAGCATTCTGGCTGAACCAATCTTCTGGAGGTTTTCTTCGTGAAAATACGAATTGTGTAGGAGTTATTTGTCCGTGGTGATGTCAAAAACGGAACAACTCCGTGAAGGTTTCAACTTATGAATTAACGGGGGCATTTTAAGAGTATATATACATTATCCTGTGAACCTCTTTGTTGGCTGAATATCATCCATTCAAAAACTTTTTGCAAGCAAAAACAATGATGTTGGGGTTTTCTGGAGTTGATGCCAACAACAAAATGAACTTTTGTATTGAACACAAGACAAGGACGATTGCTGTTCTCCTGATCATTTATTCTGGGATACCAAGAGCACCTCGGCAAGATAATTCGGCAGGAACTGTTGCATCTGCTCCAGTGATCACTGCCAGAGATATGCGCATTCGTGGCTTTGGTAGCAGTGCTTGGTGATGAGATAATACAGGCAAGCTGTGGAAGTGTCAGAAAAATGTGAAAATGATCCAGCCATTTCAAAAAATGAGAGGCCAAGCATGTTCAGCTGCATTCTTACCTTCAAAATAGCTCAATGTAAAATCTTTAGATGACATATGAAACCAAGAGACCAGAGATTTCAATAGAAATGCAAATCTATCTGATTTGGATTTGGTGTCGAAAATAGGGTGGCACTCTGTTTATCTTGCTTTATTTGAAGAATAATAAATTGTTATTAATTTATTTGATATATACAACCCTCCTGACACCAAGCTCCAAGAGTGACCATTTGTGCTGTTGTCTGGTCTGCCATAGAATGTTGGCATTTGTTGATTTGCCGTCCATTTCTTTATCTCATTTTGCATCTCTGGTGTTTAAAATTGCCAGAAAACAGAATTTTCGTTGACATCAATGAACAAATGGTGAAAGGTGCAGTCTGTAGGATTTCGATTGAATTAAAATTTATCACTAGGTGGATTACAAATGGCATTCCCGCGGTCCTCAAGATTCATTGGGGAGATACTTCCACGAGGGAATGCCACACAACCGGCTACAAAAACACGATTCTTTCACTTGTGAAAGAAGAGGACGATTTATAAAAACTCAGTATATGTACACTCCCTCTACCATCGCACCCTGTCGGTCTCCTTCCGTGGGGTTGTGAGGATTGACTATGTTGCCCAGTGTCTTTGCCACTTCTTCCAGCCTCATCCTCTCACTCGCCCTCTCTTTCACACTGTGCACGTCATGTTGCTGCAGTTGTAGACTGATGTCATGCTTACCAATCGTGTACAATAGATGTGATAGTACTGTCTGTGACGTCATCCGTCATCATCTGCTGCAACAACATGCCATATGACCACACAGCTGACTCTCTTGTGTGCGGGCCTCCTCTCTGCACCTCAGGCGCCTGCAGATGGTCAATGATGGCTTCCGACTGACACATACCACGCAATTGATATTTCTCTCTGTCGTTGTAGAGCCAACTTTCAACACATGAGACAGTCCACTCAATTTGGCCGTGATGGTTGTGTGTGATGCTGATATCAAAATCTAAAAATATCAACACGTTGACATATGACAGTGACAGGACACCTTTGATGGAGTGATCATCGTGTGTACAAGTTCTTTGCTGTGGAGGTAATTCAGTGCATTAGCGATCTGTAACGATCTACAACACGTCAGAACCATCGTTTTAAAAATACCGCAGATCTACTCACGCAGCATGCAACAGACCGACACTCAGTTTGTTCCTGGAAATATATGTCGACAAGTCGCCGTTCTGAAGGTATTCGTACACTATGTGAGAGTCGGCGGATGTGAACATCTGGCTAATATACAAGACTATATTAGGATGGTGCAGTTCCTGAGGCAGTGAGATAAGCTATAACTCCACCTCACCATGGCTTTTTCGGACTCAAACTGCAGTCTCTTCACTCCGCTGCCCGTGTTGGCCTTTCTCACAGCCACCGTTGTAGTCCCGCCGTAAACGCATTTCCACACGCTCACATCTCTACCGGACTTGATCTCAGTGCAATATTCTATTTTTGTACTGTCATTCATCGTCTTCAAGTAGATTCCACTCAGGGACCGTTTGGTCCTCTACAACGGTCAATGATGCGTCTTGATGGTGTCTCAACCTCTCTCCTTGCCAAGAAGATAATACCCGAGATGACGATGATCAGCAGCAGCACGCCTCCCACAACAGCTCCAATGATGATGTACTTCGTGATGTCATTACTACCACTGGGAGTGGGACTTGGTGGTGGAGAAACCACTGGGAGGAGGGTGAAATTTGTCAGATGTGATGTCAGACATGTGTATATGACAGATGTCCCATCATCTTGACGTGTCGTCTTGAGCCCGTCACCGCTCCAGGACCTTGTCGTCTCATTCCAATAAGAACACTGAAGAGCTGTACACTGTCAGAAAAAAATGAGATAAATCACAAACTCTGCTGAGACTCTGCTGTAGTGATGTTGATTGAGATGGGCGTAGAGAGGTCATTGGTGTGGATATGTTGTCCGTTTACGTCTAATATTTCTACACCGACAATTCCAGAAGCCCTGCATCACATCATTATTTTCCTCAAAAAACCGAATCGATTTACACTGTTGTAGATGGCGACTGAGAACGTAGTGGGTTGTGGTCTGTCACGTAACACGCCACATATGATGTCATATTAAGTGTTGAGAGGGTAGAGAATGGGATATTTGCTGACACGTTGCCGGCGGCAACTTTGGTATCGCTTGTTTGCTGCAGCTTCATTAGCTGCTGTATGATGATGTCGATGCGCGAAGAACTGTAATTGAAAGAGCTCGTATTTGTATCTCTCATTGAAGACAAGACAGACGACACGGCCCTTCTTATCGATGTCACATTATTCGTATCTGAAATCGGTCATCATGATGCAATTAGAAGATGAGATTACCGATCTTTACGAGGGCCGGGAAGTATAAGAAAGGGGCACTCTCCAGGTTGCCCACCCTGACTCGCACCGAGAGGTACCGATCTGATGACGTCATCATGACGTCATCATGACGAACTATGTGGAATATTACCGGACTTGGAGTTGTACACGGCCCACATAAAATTCTTCACGCTTGTGTTCGGGGTGAGATAAATTTCACCGTTCAAAATCACTGATTGATAACTGAGCATACTGGAGTTCCCAAAGTTGTTTCCATAAATAGATATCACCCCTCCCTCCATCGTCACGTTGTAGATGGATGGTGGGGAATATATGCAGTTGACATTCACGAGCCAAGCGCCGTCGGTAATTACCGCGGGGGTGGGGAAATACGTCAGGAGTGGGCAGAATACATTTTTTATAATTCCTTCGCTGGAAACAAAGGTCGCGTAGCTCTCTGTTATCTTTAGACTTTATTGCAGAAAATCGCCAAGAGACCATCTTTGCAAATGAAGGATTACCTGTGGGAGAGATAGGAGCGGTCTGGTTGTAGAGAGGGGTGCTGTATAGAACTCGTGTGTTGTTGTAGATGTGCAATCTGCCCTCATTTGTCAGTGCTAAAGTCCATATTTCGTTGGATGAAGTGGACGCGTTGTAGATGGAGTAAGTATTTGCTGGTGAAGACACCTGAAAACCGCCCGCAGAGAGATCAACTCGTGTGAAGCCCAAAACATCTTGCGGTATCTGCATCATGATAGTCCCCTCTACAGTGTTGTAGATGCTCAAAAGTCCGGTTTTCTTGTGAATACCAAAAGCTTTTGAGCAGCTGGGCGAGACTAAATGGGTTGGAAAGCTCAAGTTGACAAAAGAGAGGGGTGTCCCGCTGACCAATTTGTATCCCGGCGAAAACAGAGGTGTAGATGGGCATGTCGGCATCTCACAGCATCCACTTACACATTGCATCCACCCCGGAGGACACGTTGGCGGCGGGCGGCAATTCGAAACCTTAGTAGAGAGGTCTGTACAGACGCAACGAGGTGAGCCTCTATACAGTGCTGTGCACATCTGGTTGGCCGGACACGTGTAGTTCAGACATACCGTCTGCACATCCTGACACATGTTAATCATGGAGATCAATATTTTTTTATTTTCCAAATCTAAATCTTACACTTGAATAAACTTCGTAAATTTCAAAGAATTTCCATCATAATTTAGAAGAAAAATGGAAATATCACCGTGAAAATTAGATCGTTGTTATTGATGCTCAAACCCCCCGCACTGTCTGTGTTGCCATATAGGAGAAGGATCGGTAGTGACTTGTTAGCGGACAAAGTTATGCCGCTGTCTTTCGGCGGGTTGTACGAGTTCACAAGTGAGGAAGTATAATTGCCAGAGGAGACGGATGGAGAGAAGGCTTGTGAATTTAACCACCACCAAGCCCAATCATCCACGTTGCTGATGATGCTTGTGTTCATGTTGGAGGATGATATGAGGCGAAAAGATATGTAACTGCTCCAATAAGACTGCATAGTTGTTTGATACAGAGGATTGATCGACCAGTTGCCGTGGTAAGTAAAGGTAACTTGCTGAGAGATGCCTTGAGAGACGATGTCTGTAATGTTGACGAGCTGAGTGAATTTGGTGGTTTGATAATCCCATGGGTATGCATTGTTTATTGGTAGAAGACCACTGGCATTGAAAGTGGAGTAATAATATCCTTTTAGGAAGTATGATCTTGCCTCTACCCTGACATGATTTATTCACAAGAAATGAATCACCAACC
>MZNV01001648.1:0-27107 GCA_002081555.1 Protostelium mycophagum | reverse complement strand
CTGCTTTGAACAGCGTTCCAATTTGGGTTGGATAAGAATGCCAGAAGAGAATAGTGGCTGAGGTGTCTGTACAAATCTGGACTACAGGAGATTTGTAGAGAGTCGTACCACACCAAGCCCTATCTAAATCAGTTTTTAAATCTTGAAAAGATGGACTGACCAGCTGGTCCTGGTAAGAACAAGAAGTGCCGTTCGTCTTCATGCGGCCCGAAAAGATCATCTCGTACGGAACAGCATCATGATAATTATACCACAACCGATTATCTGCAGCGCAAGTGCTGTTGGCCCAACTAAAAACCTAACACATGATCAGGTGATTTCTTCTTGTATGAAGTTCTCACTGTATAGGTTGTATGGTCCTTCCCTACAAACCAACTTTGAGTGAAATCAGCATCATGATTGCAACTCTCAACATAAATGTCTCCATTAAAGCTGATGGATGAGCCCTAAGTTGCATTAAGAATCCATCACAAAAGAGGTCGGTCACTCACAGTCTCGCTGTTCTCACCACCGTTGTTTTGCTGCCATTCAGCATAGTAATTCTTAGATATGCTCAATTTGAGTGCGAATGTGGCGGAGACCAGCGTACATAGGAGGAAGGCCTTCATCTTTTCTGATTTGTCCACATGTATTTCTGATCGCACAGCGGTTTCAAATTCCCGGTAGCAACACGTTAAATCCAGCTTCATTTTCTTCTTAGCTAACGTGTGCTCTTACCGCAACTGGGAATATGCAACCAAAATTAAGTAACGACATGCTCAATTTTCACTTCCGCCTATCCATTCCAATGCTGGTATTCTCCTTCCCGTGGACTTGGTCTGTGGAACCAACGGAACATACCGTCAAAATCTTTTATATTTTTGAACAGCTACACCACGCTTCCTTCATGGTGTTCTTCAGCCAAAACAAAGCAGTGAGCTTGAGGGTTATCCGTGACGTCAACAGCTACATCACGGTGTTGGAAATCCGCAAAAGGTCCAGTTGAAATGGACAGAAGGGTTTTTATTTAATATTGCTCTGCCATGATGTTGATGACAAGGCTGGTCCAGCCTGTAAAGGGATGAGATCTCTGGCCTTTTCCATCATTGGGATTGTACTGCTCCCAGACATATCCACTCTCCTTCCACACCTTACACGTCATCAATTGTCCTCTAAAAAACACCAGAGTAATACATCTCGCGGCTCACAAAACAAAAGCAGATGTGGGACAACAGCCCATCACCACACCACATCCAAAAACATAACCCACCTTAAAGACATTCGCGATGAGGTTGCTTCTGAGGTCCTTGTAAATCCTCTGTGCCTTCTGGTGATAAGGACAGTCCTCCTGCACGTAATGTTTGTGAAGAGAAGAGAGGACCAAATAGTTGATGTTCATCCAGACGGGGCCTCTCCAGTAGTTCTCATTTGTTCCGAAGAATTTATCCGAGCGGGAAAGACTTTTTGTTCTCAGAATATTTTTTTAAAAAAAATTTATTTTATAAAACTTTTAAAAAATTTAAAAAAATTTCACCTCAGAAGACCGTAATTAGACCATAACTTAGACTTATCCGAGATAATATTTAATATTTTTTCGAGCCTTGGAGAATCCTGAATATAATAAATGTCGACAAAAGTGTATGGTTCTAAAAATAGTGACATCTAAAAATAGAACACAAACCTTTGGGATGACACCAGCGATAAGGGGGAAAAGGGTGATGTAGCCCAAATGTGTGACGTGTGTGTTTCCTTGCGCTGAATATATGATATCGCCATATGCTGAAGCCTCCTCGTCCCAGAACAATTCTAAGATATCATGAGTATCAGATCAATTCAATTGTAGATGGAACGTTTCATTGGAATGTGACTCATCCACTCGGAAATTCTCCACATTTTTGACAGAAATGACATGTCATATCATCACGAGAAATAAGACATCTCACCTTCGATCTTCTTGACATACTTAAGATATCTCTCTTGATACTTATGCTCTGGCTTGCCACTCTTCTCCGTGATATCATACATCAACCTGTTGGCGAGTGCCATCCACGAGACCAAGTCCAAATGTAATTCGTTGTCACTTACAGGGCCTCTAGGGTAATCGTCCAGTCCTGTTCTTTTTAATATCGAGATTTTAATTTGGTTCATTATGGATTTTTGGAATTGATTTTTGAATGGGATGTATAAATAACCTGATGTGAGGGTGTGGTTTTCGGTTCGTCCCCTCCATCTGAAAGTGCCATCTACAACTCCTTTTTGTGTTCTTTGGAACCAGTTGATCCACTTGTCCAGTTGTGGTAACAATTGGGTCATTGTAGATGCCATCTCGGGGTTGCTTTGTAGTGAAACAAGGGTGAACAAGAGGGTGGGAGGGTTTGCATAATCTTCCTGAAATCATTAAAAAACTTAAAAATTAAATTTATTCGAAAAATTAAATTTATTCGAAAAATTAAATTTATTCGAAAAATATTTTCTCTGGCTGTTTTTCAGTACAGAAGAAATTCAAATGTGGAATTAAAATTATTTCTACATACAAACTGGGTCTGAAATTCCCTTGGGACTTTGCTTCTGGCTTCCTGCCCGAGGATCTGCTCCCTGTGTATTTTTAACTTGAATTTTTAAATTTCAAGGCGATATCAACAATCCCATCCCATTTCAGTTGCATAGCAACAAGCTTGATGTCGAAATTTCATCGAGTTTTCTCTTAAATTTCCTGGAATTTTCTTACCTCGCAATCCACCCCTTCTCGTCCATTAAGGAGAACCAATTCTTGACCACGTCGACTGTTAACTTTCCATTCCATTTTTGGATTACAAGCTGGTGGAAACCCTCATCCCAAAGAAAACCCCTGGGGAAAAAAGGGCGGGAAGGGACAGCGGTGTAGAGCGAGGTGGCGGGGGTCTCGACCTCTGACTGACCCCGCTTGACGATGGACCTTCCGTGGAAATATCTGCGAATTTTCTTGAGGATGATGTGAAAAGGCTTTTGAAATTTAAATTGCAAAATTGAAATGGAGTGAACATTGCAGGTTTCCGTGACGAATTTCCTCAGGCCACGCTAAGATTCTCGGTAATTAACGTGTTTGTTACCGCGAGAATAATGAATATAACATCAAAATCCGCAATATCCATTTTGTACAAAAAAATAACCTCATAAAAAAATTTGAAAACTCACCCAATTCCACCAATCAAGTTGCTAAAAGTTTCCCGCGCGAATTTCTGGTATTCAACATTATACCCTTTTCCCTTCAAATCGAATTTTTCGTGAAATTTCTGGTCAAAAGAGAATCTCTCTGAATCGATGCGCTGCGTCAATTCGGCCCCAAAAAGCGTTTTGGAATTTTTGGCGATTCTTTTTCTTCCTTTGATGGGCGAGTCTGATGGTTCGCTGGTGTAGACCACGTCAAACTGTCAGAAATGTCAGATTTTGATAGGTGCCTGTCAAGATGATCATGTCATCCTGATGTCTCGGCATGAACCACAATTCATCTGCGTGAAAGGCGTTGAAATTCGTGATCGATGATGTCACATGATGATGTCGTTACCTCAAAAGGGGTCTTGTACAAGTGTTGTAGAACGAACATATTGCTTCCCTTGGCAACTTTGTTGGGTAGGGTTGCCACGACAACAGAGTGCTCCTCCTTTTTGGTATTTTGATATCTGCTTATGAAAGAGGAATATAATTTGTTCTGGTCACGTCTGTTGTAGAATGAGTTGTAGATCGACATTTCCGTCTGAATTTTTCACGACTATTTTCACATTTCCTTTTCAAAATAAAATTCAAGAAATTTTTCCAAAAAATTACCTCAGCGATCTGATCACATTGTCTTTGACTTGCCACAATTGGTCCTCGCCTTCGTTTATAAATCCTTCATATAAGGTCTTCGTCAGGTCGTTATGTGAAGCATAATCCTTTTTCTTCGGGTTGTAGTCGAGGTCTTCTGTGTCATCGCTCGGAAAAATAGCCACCTGGAATTTTCCGAGTTCATCCGTTTCTCCGCAAACGCCACCATCGTTCAGACCCTTTGTACATAGTGAGTTTACGGTATCATAACGTGATTTCTCGCGGTAACTAACGGCTTAAAACACAGAAATATACGAGGGAAAATTTACCTTGTGGCCTTTACCGATCAGTTCTAAGCTCTCGTGAGACTTTAGAGGTGCACCGAAATAATTATACATCGACACGATCTTTTCTTCATTAGAGGTGCTCTTTACACTGACTCTGTAACTCCATTCACCACCTGTTTGTGTTGATCAGCACATTACTCAAGTCGACTTTGACATACCGAACCGGTCATTTGGTGTTTTTACGAAGGTGGTGACAATGTTCAATCCCATGTTTCTGTCGATGATCTCTTGATCACCAAAAGTCTGTCCGTCGTGTCTCACCCAGCCGTACCTTAAAATTGCATCATTATGATATTAAGATGATTGAATTTTAGGACAGTCCACTCACTTCTGCATGTTGTCTCCTTGTTCACATGTGTGTCTCATCTCTATTCAATCATCAACTCAAAAATGTTCCACGTGGCAAGATTATTCACCTTCGAAATCGCCTCTGTGATAGTTGGTGCTGGAGACAGTATGCCACATTATCCCACTCAAGAATGATTTTGGTGATCTCGCTCTCATTCCAAAATAAAGATTAGGTCTGTAACTCCCCCAATACATCGTAGAATTATATTTTTCAGCCTCTGTGGAACCACTGAAAGAGGCTACATCCTGATCTGATAGACATGTGCCTATCAAGAGGAATAATGAGAGCACTGAAAGGGGAATCATCCTCATGGAAAGTGACTTTGATCTTCACAATTTTTCGTTTCATTCAAATGAGCAGGTTACAACACAAAAGACGATCATTATCTTCTCATCAAATAATGTCTAAATAGATCAACTAATGTCTGTTCAACACATTATTGATTCACAATTTCACAAGATTTTACTACAAAGACAAAGGTGATGCCGCGATATCTACCAATATTTACACTTGACAAATAAATCAAATCCAGCACTACTTCTCTTTATTCTGCTGAAATAGTTCTGGGAAGAAGAACTCGACCTCCTTCTGTGCAGTTTCTGGGCTGTCTGAAAGGAATCAAAGACAAACTCGATCACAATGGGATATTTATTCCCATATGAAAACAGAATGAAGCCCGCACCAGATCCATGAACCACATTCCTTGTGTCAGAGTACCCAAACTGTGCTCTGATACTATTCGGACTGTTCGCCCTCGCTCTGATCATATGATCAACAATCATCCAAAAAGATTTCTTATTTTTAAGAATGGATGATTGATGGACCCACGCTCATCAAAAAGATCGAAAGATTAATTTCATCTCACTTCTCAGCATGTGTTGGCCCCATCAATGACCTCCATTGTGTGATGATGTCTACTTCATCTTTCTTTGACTCAAGAACCATGAGTTCTATTGGCCCAGAGGTCATAAAGGAGACCAATCTTTGATAGAAGAATTTTCCAGCATGTTCACCATAGAATTGTTCTGATTTTTCCTTGGTTAATCTCGTCCTCTTTGATTTTATCAGGTTGATGTCTTGGGCATGCATCATATCTTTAATCTTGGCAAGATTTTGATCTGCTTGCTTGCCAGCAAAGAGATCTGGTTTGATAATACCGAGTGTGAATCGTCCTTTTCTGAAGACTTGTGCCATGTTTCTGATCTGATATGATTTGAGAGATCGCGATCTGATCCAAAACGTTTTGGCGGGAAAATTCAAACATGAAGATCTGTTGATCTTTCCTTCCTCAACATCAACCGCACAACCCAATGGTGATCAAGAATACAAATCAATATGACTACGAGTCTTACCAAAGAATATACTATGGTGAGTTCGTTCAATGTTTCTGCTATCTCACAACGTCACAGGAAGTCTCTTTCCGGCGAAAGAGATGCATCAATGGCTGAGCTATGGAAACGGTGAAGATTTATCATCACCCGTAAACTGATCTGACAATTATAGTTGAGAAGGACTATTTTTCCAATAGAGAGTTCTCTTTCACTCTTGCGGGGGATGTATACACCCGTTACAGATCTTTTGCTGATATGGAAGCATTTGCCAAAGAATTGACAAACTCCAATCCCAACAAGATTGATATTGGCGCCGTATACACAGCACCGGTAAGGACAATGTAGATCCTTGAAAAATGACACTTGTCCAGCCCAAGAGCCGCGAGATGTACGCCAAATCATTCGCACCCAAAGAGAAGGAACTCGTCTTCGATATCGATATGACCGATTACGATGATGTCCGAAGCTGCTGTTCTGGTACAGCCATTTGCCAAAAGTGTTGGTCTTTGATGACCATCGCCGTCAAAATCATCAACAGAGTCATCACCGGTTCGTATTCTTTCCCATCTCATTTTCCCGCCAAAATTTGAATTCAACTTTCCCGCCAAAATCTGAATCTATCAGAGGAGTTTGGTTTCAAGCATGTCCTCTTTGTGTACTCTGGACGAAGAGGTATTCACTGCTGGGTTTGTGACGCCCGCGCCAGAAAACTAACCGTTGAGGGCAGAAGAGCCATCGCCGATTATCTCACAGTTGTCACGGTAAGTTGACGCAAACCGACACGTCAACTAACGTGGCTTGTACAGGGCGGAGAGCACAAGAGCAGAAAAGTTTCGATTGGAACGAAACTTCACCCCTCTTTGAAGAAATCTTACGACGTGAGTTTTCCCCGAAATTTCTGAACCGATGATGACGTCATTAGGATATCTTACTGCCTTACTTCAAGGATCACATTTTGGTGGATCAAGATGTCTTGGGCGAGAATAACCGCGAAAAAATCTTAAACATGATCCCCGATGAACAACTTCGAGCTGGTGGGATTTTCTATTAAAAGATGAAGGTTTTTAACGCGAGATCACGGTTGTTACCGTGTGGTGTCTCGGTTTTCACGACTTGCTGTCAAGAAAATTGAAAAAAAGCTGCAGCAACAGTCGTCTGAAATTTTGAATCGCGGCAGAGCCGTCAAACTGTCTAAAAGTCTTGTGATGCAGACATGTTAAAGAAGTGATGTCGAATCAATGATGAGACGATCAGATGTGGTGAAGGCATGGAAGGGCAGAGATGGCGAGAGTCCTGAGTTTATGTGGTCTGCCCTCGAGAGAGCCGTTGCAGATTACAAAGGGGTCAGTTTGAATTTTTTTGGCGGGAAAAGATCTTTTTGAAATTTAAATTGTGCAGAGACGCATGTATGTCAACCCGATTTATGATATCGTGTTTACATTCTGCTACCCCCGTCTGGATGTACACGTCACCACCGGTCTCAACCATCTCCTCAAATCACCCTTTTGTGTACACCCCAAGACAGGTATGTACAATGTCGACATTCACATCAATTACGTACCGAAGCTGCTGTACAATGTCAATTGTCGACGTACATGTGTTGGTTGCATCATCGACATAACTATATTGTCGACGTCTGAACAATTTATGACATCATGTGCAGGAAGAGTCTGTGTGCCGATAGACCCAAATAATTGTGACGAATTCGACCCCGAGAAGGTGCCCGACCTGTACACGCTTGTCTCTCAAATCGATCAGTTTGATGCCGGAAAAACAGGTGAAAATCCGCTGAAAATCCGCTTCACCTTCACTGGCTGTACACAAGAAAATTTTTTTCTGCAATTTGAAGAATTTTTTGAATTATAGAAATACGTATCAATGAATTTTAATATTATCAAGAATTTCACACGAAAAACAAAATTTGTAAGAAATTTCTGATGGAACTGCAGCCGAAGAGAAGAATATCAGACACGCAAAGAAGACAGACTTGTGGCCGTATGTGGAGACCTTTAGAAAAGACTTCCTCGGCCCACTTCAGGCCAGCATCAGAAACGAAGCGAAAGCGGTGAAGGCTTCTCAACCAAAGAGCGCAGCAGAGATCATGTAATAAAAATCTGGTTTACAGACCATCATTCATCCTCTAAGACGATGATCATGATGGCGATCTGATCAAAATTTGAAAATCCGGTGTCCGAAAAGAATTATCCCATAATTGAAGCCGAGGTCTGAGATGTATTGGAAATATTACTTGACCTGCCGACGCAAACAAGCGGTCCTGGCCTATGACACGAATTCCACGGTGTTGTCTGATCAACAGCACAAGGAAAGTCCGGCTCAACTCGCTGTGGAGCGGACGAGCTTCGTAAGACTCATCGTTTCGTATACACACAAGTGAGGACAGGTTTGTCGCGGTGCAGCCGCTCTGGGCACAGGGTTGTCCATGGTCCGCTACCTTCTTTTTTGTGAACTGTTGACTATCACTTTGCACCAGAAGGTTTTTATTTTTCTCAGATGCAAACCAGAGAACCTGCAACTTCTATTGGCGGACATTTTTTAAATTGTCTGAATGAATTAATTGATTTCATATTCTCATTTTCCCTGGTGTCAACACGCAAACTGTCTATTCTCAACAGACAACCAGCACAATTGAGAATAGCAGTATTAATATTCTGGGGAGATAAAAGTTACTGCTCAACTATCATCTGGTGCTTTCGACGTGTACAATGCTGAGTTGGTCGTTCTTTTTAAAGGACCAAAGGGAGATGTTGTTAATAACATTGTGACACTTGTTTGCCACCAATCTTACTGTTGTAGGTACTATTGTTTGCGCAGCGACGAAATTTTTGCAAATCTCGAAAGAGTTTTTTTATTACCAGCAGCAGTTATCACACCTTGCAAGCAGCCTCTTCTTCGTTCCACAAGAGGTGCACACTTCCATCTTGCAGTTTGGATAGTTGCTGCATGCCAGGAGCTCTTTTCCGTCGGCATCTACTTGTGTGATCAATGGCTCATCACATTCCGGGCAGTTCTTCCCAAACTCATCCTTCTCCCTCGGCTCTGGGCTTTGTCAATACGATATCTCTAGAGAATCTCATGACATCTTGACAGATACCATGACGTCATACTCACCCAGCTCTCCGGTCTTTGTGATATCATACCACGGTACATTACCGTAGGTGAGGTTCTTGAAGGCCATTCTTCGCTCGTCCAGGGTGGGAGGTTTAGAGCTGTCTCCATTTACGAGATTATACTTTCGCTTTGGGTTGGGAAGCCTTGTAGTCCCTCTCGCTGTGAGGAATCCTGACGATGTTATTTTTTGTGAAAAAGAATATTCAAATGAATAAAAATTCAAATCTAAGAAAAATGTGAAAATTGTTTGTGGATGTCGAATATGTCTAGAATGACGGACCGTCGTGTTTGGATGTGAGGCCGACGAATTGCATTTCAAATTCTGATTTAGGCTGTCCTTTCAACTTGCGCAATCTTCCGGTGATTTTTCCGGATTTTAAGTCGATCTACAATCCATTAAAAATTTGAACAAAGATGACTTTATAACAAGATAAAAATGTAATTATTTAAAGTTAAAGACCTCTCCAATATAGTCCGAAGGAATTTGAACTTTTCGCGAACTGTTATTTCTCTGCAGGATTTCATATTCTGAAAACTTGAACTGCTTTTCCTCGATCAAAAGTCCCTCAAAGCGGGTGCGCACGCCGTCCCACCACTCCATTAAACCGGAGATCTACAACGATGTAAATCGATAAGATATCACGATATGTATGCTATACCTGCTCCCTCTTTGGATTGTTTGTGGCACGTCTTTCTGCGATGTATAGTTTGAATTGAACGGAATTGCCTTTAGAGTCGGTCTTGCTGCCGCTCCACTCCGCGCCGACAAGGAGTAGGACTCTTTGTTCTGAATATGATGAGAGACCGAAGAATCAAAATGTAAACAATTGTGTCCGGGAAAATTCGACGATGTCGACGCACCTGGACTGACTTCTTCACCAATGGACACCCCGGAGAACATCTGAATCTGATCAGAAGGTTCTGCATTTTTCATTGTCTTCACCTCAATGACGCCGCCCAATTCGGAACTCTCATCAGACTTGCCATCTTTCAAGACGATGAAGAGTCTCAATAACCAATCGGTACCCACACTTTGGCAATGAGCGAGAGCCTTCAAATGTGAGAAGGTGACAAACCTTGGAATCTTACGTCATTCAGCTCTCTATCTGTCGTGATGGTGATGAGATCTTGTTCTTCATCCCTCCACTTCAAGCTCAGAGGACAATCTTCAATGCTTGAGTATTCATAAAAAACATAAGACATCACCTTCCTTTTGAAGAACGTCGTAAGTCTCTTTAAGACGATCTAAGACAGATTGAAGAGTGATCGCCTCCTCTGTGACGGGCAATGTCATGACTCTAGGTTGATTAGATTAACATAATGAAGAAAGGAAGGTACCTATTTTCAGATAGACCGCCTTCATTTAAAACGGCTGCACTGATGATGAGCTGTCCTGCTGGGCTTCGCATGATGGTTGTTCTGGATTGTGTTTGGAGAAATTTGTTTCGCGGAATTTCAATTTGAAAATGAAAGAATTTCAATTTGTAGACGGCTTCTGTTGTTTTGCACATGAGCCACGGCCATTGTCATTCATCACTTAAAAAGAGAATTATAGTGCATTCATCTACACTCACCACACTCAATGCTTGCTTCCTGTGATCAGTTTGTGAATTCTCTGCAACACATTTGCAAGCTTTTGTGTGTCTGAGTGGTAATCACTGCTCCCTAGCCTTGCCACACAGTGGGTAAATGAGTGGAACTTGAGGATTGTTTCTCTTGTCTGCTTGAATCATGCTTTTAGCACACATCTCTATTACATGTACTTATTGTACAGACTATATATGGAAACAATTTGTAAACTGGAAATCTCAACATACATCCCCTGACTACAATCTACAAGCAGTATTGGGTCATATTTGGAATATGCAAGCAAACATACACCACAAGATACAGCTTTCACACTTACAAGCAATTTTTTTCCATGGCAACTGTCAACGAAAACGCCTAATGAAAGGCGGTAGGAGATTCGGGCAGTCACCAAGAGAAAAATTTATATCCTTACATTTCCTGATTTCCTAAAAAAAGTGTGTCCCTAGTAAACTGAAGAGTCTTAGATTATGTTTATTCTGCCGCAAGTTGACCTGTTTTGCAACTGGCCTGCGCGATTCTGCAGAAAATTATCAAAAAAGTAAAAAATATTTTGCAAAATATTAAAATAAAATAGTCACATTTATTGGGGATTGGGGAAAAAGATAAATCAAATTTTTCTGTCTAAAAACACTCATTGCGAGATTTTAATGTTCCAAAATGGACAGTAATCTCTCGAAATGTGAGCTGATCTCCTTTTCTTCTGTATTTTGCAAAATATTAAAATAAAATAGTCACATTTATTGGGGAAAAAGATAAATCAGATTTTTCTGTCTAAAAACACTCATTGCGAGATTTTAATGTTCCAAAATGGACAGTAATCTCTCGAAATGTGAGCTGATCTCCTTTTCTTCTGTTTGCAAAATATTAAAATAAAATAGTCACATTTATTGGGGAAAAAGATAAATCAGATTTTTCTGTCTAAAAAAACACTCATTGCGAGATTTTAATGTTCCAAAATGGACAGTAATCTCTCGAAATGTGAGCTGATCTCCTTTTCTTCTGCTTTGGAAACAAGGAATTGGGGTGTCTTGCCCTTGACATCTACCTGCATCGAAATGAGGAGGTGTGGGACACTCTCAATACAAGTACCTGTGCAAGTTCTTGAATGTGAAGAACTCCAGGTTGTGAGGGATCAGGAACAACAAGCCATCCGCCGCTGATCAGTTCGCCTTGGTAAAATGAGGAGACATACAACGAAAAAAATCTTGTGGACATTCACAAACAAAGTTTGACTATGAGGGAGTGATGGCCTTAAGAGCCTCACCTCTGGTGATGTTCGGTAGTGGCTGGAACCTCGCGTCTTCTATCGAGAAGATGATCATCTCCCAAGCACCCCCCTGTAACCACCGCCAAGATCTGCAGTTCATTAGTACCTTCTGGGAGTTGTGTCCTCAAAGTACCTCACTGCAAGAAATTCTCGGTCTGATACGGGCATGGGGGCGGAATGTACGTTACGAATGACGTCATAATCATATTCTGATGAATTGGAAGATCTGAAGCTCTCCAAGACAGTGCACTGTGAGGACATCCACTTGTCACTGTGGTGGAAGACGGTGTCAAGGAATTTTTGCATTCCACAGCGCACCATCGAAGAAGCCTGTCTGTCATTCAATACAAATCAAGGTGTCATCTTCCTCTTACCTTGTATGCTGGGATGGAGGTACCTGCTTTGTTGGCCTTCTTCACAGTAATGTGACCAGTCTTGTCGGTGTTCCACTGAGTACCTATATCATCAGATCACTCTCAAACCTGGCTCATCACCTTGCTCTTGCATATCGGCCAAGTGCTGAGGGAATCTTTGTGCGATCTGCCCTTGTATGTTGAGATCACCCTGACACAGAGGTCCAAGCGTGGGTATTGTAGCTGTTGCCATCATTTAATTCGAATCGTCCGTATATGAGTGTATGAAAGTGTGGCTTCTGAGCTCTTCTGAAAATTCATCGACAAAACGTAAG
This sequence comes from Protostelium mycophagum, assembly GCA_002081555.1. NCBI lineage: Eukaryota > Evosea > Variosea > Protosteliida > Protosteliaceae > Protostelium > Protostelium mycophagum. The sequence goes on along the minus strand of MZNV01001648.1, from coordinate 14,644 downwards.
TCTTTTTTGTGAAACTCGCAGTTTCCACAGCACGGTAGTTACCGTGACATCTTCCTGAAACACGTTAATGGAATACCAATGGTCTCTTTGTTTGAAAAACGTGAGTTCTTAACGTGATATTACATCGGTAATAACCGTGCACCAACGTAAAAATGTAACCCCAAAAATATATTTATTGAACTGTCGAGTCACTACAACTCCACTTCCTGCTTCAAATTTTCCTGGAATTTTTCAGTCTTCTTGAGCTTGGTGACATCACATTTGGCACACAACCCAACAGATCACGTTAAGACAGCTGCAGCTACAACATGTCTATATGCACACACGTTGGGGCTCTGCCGATTCGTATTTACTTAAAAAACAAAAAGATTTAAAAAAATAATGTTTTTTCTGCTCACGTGTACATGGGTCAATTTGGCCTTGAGCATGTTTAGTGCGGAGAGCACGATTTCATCTGGCCTCAGGGAGCCTGAAGCTTCTACTGTAAAGATGTACCTCTCTGGCTTATATCCTTACGTTGTCAGTCCTGAGTGTTGTGGTTGTTGTGGTATTGTCTTATTGCGGCTCTGCCGGAGTTTTATTTGTGTTGCTCACAAGCCTGGAGATTTCCACGAGATTCCGAATTACCGTGATGACGTCATCACTGTATATTTACTTATGTCGTACAAACACATCACGGCTTCTATTGAACATGTTGTCTACACAGTTGTAGATAGTCAGAATAATCACCTATGGTCACCAGATCGGGCTTATTGATATCATTCGCGTAGAACTTGCATTCATTGCAGTACATGCAGTTCTCCGGTGCCTCTGCCACTATACCTCGCACGGGGTCGGTGTTGTAGACCTATTACGATTACTCAAATAATAAATAAATTATTTCTCGTTGCTTCTGGATAAAAAAATCTTCAAAAATCCAAAAAGGTCAAAGAATCTTGGAATTAAAATAAAAATGAAATAAACCTTTGTGGGGCAACTGTCTACAAATGATTGCTTCTGAGCTTCGGTGAGCTCTTCTACTCTGGACTGATTGATGTGAATGTCGGGGTCATATTGGAATGTGGTGATGCAGGTGGGTTGCCATTTCGCATGTTCTTTACCTACTCCCTGTATTTACGTCATCAATCACATCATATCGATCATCGATATCTGCTCATCACCAGATGGATGAAAATGTTTTCTCGTTTATGCCGAGTTTATTGCGATTAAAGACAATGTTTTGTGTTTGAAAAGCCTCCCTGTGCAGCAAATAAAAATACCACAAGTATAAATGTGGAAACAGGATTGTTCAAAGGCACAATGATTTGAATGATTTTGAAATTTAAATTCAAGTAAATACAATTTCACAAACAATGAAAGCATCACTAGCTAATGATACGACATCATCACATGATTCCGTACCTTCTTTGCGATGGCTGAAAGTTTGAGTTCTTGTCCTCTTGCTAATTTCACTATGACTATGGGAGCGACACCTTCCTCTTGTATCGGCTTCACTTCTTCGTCTTCGGTGAAAAGATCGTTAGAAGTGACCTGGAATCATGAGAAAATGGATGATTGTGGGTGAGGCCTTTGCATATCTGATGATCAAAAATACGATGTGCAAGCTGAGAGTTTACTTTGCCGTTTGAAATATGGCAGAGACACTCCTTTCGATTTTACTGTGATTTATGCAGAAATTTTATTCTCTTGCAGAAATGAAACGATCAAATGATTTTTCATGTCTGTAACACGGCATGCTCTGATTGAATGCACAAATCAGACTGTCATTCAAATATCAAGTTTTGTTTTGGTTATGAAAAGAATGTAAAATCACCTCTCTGCTGTCATCAGTACACAAGACGTGAAGATTGAAACGAACGCTACAATTAGGGCAGTTATCCGTGCAAGAACACTCCTTCACAAATCAGATGATGAGAAATACGATTTACATTTTTATCGATTTGAGTCTTTCCATCATCATATCTTCGTCATAAGAACAGAACAACACTTACTCTTGTGAAATTAAACTTTTCCACTGTATGACTGGTCAGCGGAATGAGTCCTAAACGATGAGCTATAAATTCATCGTGTAAAACTGAGGTGTTGTTCTCGAATTCGACAAGGTCGATACACATAGTTGGTGTCTCTGAGATCATAGCTCTGCGGAGGGCATTGGCTATGGAGGCATCTGTTTTGGACAAGATGAAGGTCATAGTATCCTTCCTCAGTTCCACTATCTCAATCTGAGGTTGTCGTGAAGGCATGTTGACTGTTTTAGGACGATTCAAAAAATGAATCATCGCATGATTCGTGATCTCGTTGTAAACCGTTTGAACAAACACCATCTTCTTTACATCAGAACCGCAGTCACAACTAATCCTCGTCCACTTCAACTCTTCCCAACCCAATACTATCCTGAAACTTTGTCCAAAGAGGGTTGAAGTTTACATTGAAGAATTAAATTTGAATTTTTTATTTCTTTTGTCTGAGAGAATTTCCTGCACCGCCAAAAGGAACGAATTTCTTCTTCCTACTTTCCGAGTCCGAGTCCGAATCCGAGTCCGAGTCCGAATCCACCTTCTTGATCTGTACGAACTCAGCGAAATTTCATCTAGATTCACATACCTGAGATGCTGGTGTTGTCGGTTTGTTGGTCTTTAGCGAATAACCGCTTCCTTGGAAGGCAGAAAATGTGTTTTTCTTATCCTCCTGCTCCAAGCTATTTTATTTTAAAAAAATGACATCAGCATAGGCCAAATCGAGTCTTTGTCTTGCGGCTTTATAACAACACATCCTATGCAGGTACAATATATATGGTGCCTTCTGTGTTAGAGTTTGACAAAGTGCAGTTGATTTGCAGCTTACCGAAAGAATGTATTTTTTATTGTGAGTGTTTTTGGTGATTTTTGATTTCCACAAATAAAACACATTTCGGCACAACTTGATGAGATCTTTTGTACCGGCTTTGCCCGTTTATTGTGGAACATTGTGACAGCAATGCTGGAAAAATTGTGCCATTTGAGTCGAAGTTGTAGATGGATGTACACACCTATGCGTTCCCTTTGTGAGTGATTTTACCGGTGTAGTTGCAGTTGTAGATGACTTGGTGGCTTCTTCTTGCTTGGGCTTAGGGGTCTCCTCTGGCATATCCAGTGGTGGCGCGAAATCCACAATTAAATCTGTCTCCACTACAACAATGAGATCCAGAATATGATTCAATAATAGTATTTTCGCATTCGCATTTTTTGGATCAATACTAGCAGCAAAGCAAGTACAGACTCTCTACTCATGCATTGCATTCCTCTGAAACACATCGCGGCACAGCCGCGTTCCAAATTTAGAACATCAGATGACGTCATCCGTCTGCAGACGAGAACTTTCTGAGAAAACATTACCGATAGAGATGGCCTTGGAGTGATTGTTGCTAGGTTGTATTTCCAAGACAGTCAGGTAGTGTTCTTTCTTTAAATATTCAATCACGATAGTCTCCCCAAGTCCCAGTGCGGTGTAATCTCGCATTTTTATTTCGAGGCTTTATGGAGGTCAGGATTATATTTTGGCATGTTTATAGAAGTAAAATTGTATTTGATATGTATTGGTACCAAGTTAAAAAGCGCGGTAATTACCATGAAAGAGCACGGTATGGAACCGTGATTTTCGAGAGGTACTAGTCCATTATCACCACGTGATGATAATTTTAATTTTGGTTGAAATCTTCTCTTGAAAAGCAAACACAGGAGCAAATTGTACTCACACAGCACGAGGATTAGAGATGTCCAAGAAGGTCTTGCTCTGAGGTTGTAGCTTCACAAATTTACCGAGGGGCAGATTCACGGTTCTAACCGTGACAAAACCTCCAGGTTGAATAGACAGATTTTGCATCATCTGTTGAGATTATTCCTCGTGAGATGATTGGATGGGTGAATTTCGTATCATGCCACGTGGACGTGACTCACCCAAAATGGCATTTCAACACGACCTTCTTGGGCAATGAATTCGAGAACTCCACTGTCGAAGTTTAGAACTAATGAAAATTGGGTCGAAAATACCCATGAACTTTGAGATCAGGGAATTGAGAGTTTGACATTTCAAAAATGAGAGGGTACTGAACCATCAGCTGTGCTATCTTTGATCAGTATCTACTGATCGAAACTGTTGATCAAACTCACATATCCTGTCCAGAGATGAAGGTGGTAATATAACTGTATTTGTTTAGTTGTTTGATGATGGTTGATCAACTTACTCTTGCCACCGTATTGAAGATTAGCACGATCTGTGATGGGAAAGCACCTGAAGGTCATTTGAAACCCTGAGTAGCTCATCTTTTGGTTTGGTTGTATGTGTGGTGCTTGTGGTGACGAAATTGTTCCTTTGTTTTCAACGACAGCTCTACAACCACAAATTTCATCGTAAGGTGACCCCAACAATAGCCCAACAAGATTAAGAGGACAGCGTTTTTGGGACGTTATAGACCGTGGCTGGTTCATCACCATCACCAATTCATCAGTTTCCATTTTGAGCAACTCATCATTCCGGCGTTCGGAAGCAGCAAGCTCGTGTTTATAAATGGCGTCTTCGACGGCCAGCTCCAGTCCACAGCTGGTAAGGCCTCCACCGCGGACAACAGTTACTGTTCCACCAAAGCGAAAGAGGTTCTTCAATGTGGACATTGTATCATCAAAATTCAGACAAGAAGGTTCGTGATGGTTACAACATGCTGTTCTTCATCTCAAATGACGGCCGAAAGGCTTCTATTTTTTGACGTGCACTTTGGATTGGACAACACAAAATAGAGGTTCAACCTCTGAAGGACAGCCCAAAAAGACCCTGGGTGCGACGTTTCGGACAGAGGTGAGCGTCACTCAAACAATTCTCATGGATCCCATCTTTTCACACACCACTTAATTACTAATGATTGATTCTGGAATGCATTTTAAGCTCGAAAGGTTTCGACATCCACTCGAGAACCTGAGTTCAAAAATAACTGTTTTCAATTCCGGATGCCGAGTACCTCTAATGGAGGACCACCTGGCGATCCGCTTTCGAGTCCAAAATTAAGAGGCAACTCAAGAGGGAATTTATTTGATGAGATGAACGGACCGACCATCGTGATGGAGGCCTTCACTGTAGTCGAAGGTAAAGTCATTCGTGAATTGTCGTTGTCATCAGAGTCTGATCGCTGTCTTCGTCTTTGAGATTCTCACATTAACACTTGTACATCTCTCAGGCATTGATGTTGGGATATGTCCAGCAGAGAGAAGCTTAATTACACAGAGATACATGGTGTCTTTAGGGCTGGTGTCGCCAGCTACAACCTATCACAGAATATGGCTCAATTATTGAGAGGAGAGGTGCTCACCACGAGCTTGAAAGTGATTAAGACGCCAGACACAGACTTGAACTCTTCGACAGACAGGTTCGTCTTTTTGTGTCATGTCTAAAGCCTTCATCAAGCTGAAATACTTGGAAGTCACATCTATATTCGAATTTTTTAAAATTTATTTGTAGCGTGGAAAATGACATAGACACCCTTCATCTTCCAGATGACCCAAAAGCAGAAGAGATTGGACAGATCGAGTTGAATATTTCAATCGCGGATAATCATGTTATCTCTGCCAGTGTGCCAGCAGTAGTATCTTCTGGAAATGGAAATACAGTCGTCTTTCACGGTGATGACACGGCCAACACCTGCCCTTCTATACATTTCAACGAGAACTTTACGATCAGCGACGTGTTGGCAACAGATCAGCTAGAGGGAGATGATGTTCAAAATAATGATAAAGGGCACAGTTTAGAAGGTGGACGTGAAGGATTCAAATATCACTTTGAGGTGAGTGATTCATGATCTCTGATTATTCTGATCACAATGTAAAATGGGATGATTGAATAATCTTTCAGATCGCCGCACATTGTGCAGTAAACCTACCTCTAATGCCTGATACTGGACTCTTACCCTCACCTTTCTTCATCAGTAAGACGACACGTGATGCAAGAGAGAAGAAGCCAGCTAAAGCTGCCACATTTGCCGTTGAGAGCTCCAGGTAAAGAATCAAATATAAATTGAAAAATTATCTTCTGCAGAAAAAATATTAGAAATATAATTTTTTCGATTTTTAATGAGAAAAAAATATTTTAATGTGAATATATTTATAAATTTTTGAAATATTTAATCCAAGTTTTCTAAACGATTGTACCGCAAGAGAATCATTCTTTTGGTCCTTTTTAATTTGAAATTCAGGCACGCGATTTGGCGGGAAAGATTGATTGTAGAGGCAGACCAAGACGAAGTGAAGGAAGGAATCGGTCTATTTTTAGCCATAATCGATTCTGCTACCCGCAAATACATCGGAAAATTCATCCTCCCCGTCGACAATCTACAATTCGGCGAACAGTGAGTGCATCGTTGTAGAGAGTCAGATTGACCGTTGTAGATACAACCTGGGAATTTTCATGAATAAGGAGAATTTCTTTCTGCTCATTTCTTTGTGCCCAGAGTACAACATGCATGACGAAGTCTTTTTATTCAAAAAAGTACCTGAGCTCGTCCGTTTAAAGGTGGGTCTCAATTATTTGGTCCATTCATATTTTGTGTCTGTCTACAACTCTGGATTTTGGTTATAAATTTCGTGGAAAATTCGTCTCCACTCCCGAAAACTTGAAATTTTCCAGATTTTTTTGGGCTGGACATTCTGACCGTTGTAGATCTTACTCCGTGGATTTCAGCGAAATCTCGTTGCGCCGGGAACGGCCATCGTGGCAGTAGTGAGATTGATAGAGGATGCGGAGCTATACAAAAAGAGCATCTCTAAGAGCATAGAAGCGGTGGGTGAAACATGATGTGACGTACTCTTGATCTACAACGCTATCTGCATTTATAATGTGGCTCTGCCGATTCTACCAATATATGTGTATTTCTATTATATGGTAAAAACGAATTTGGACGATTAAAAAAGCGGTAATTACCGTAGAAAACTGCGGTATGGAACCGTAATTTCTGCAAAGGTTCAAACCTATTATTCATGATAATGTGGCTCTTCCGCACTACAAAATCTCATCACGAATCAGATGTGAAAAATTTCAATTAAATATATGTAGAGAACGCTTCCCAGTATACCCTTCAATACTGTGTTCCTGGAATCGCCTGACCCCTTTGGGAATATTACGTCATCAGGTCACAGGGTCACAATCCCCTCCGAAGATACCGAAGAAGGGATGTTATGGAATGAGACGATTCAGTTTACTGTACATCAGGTGAGTCTCGTTGTAGATTGACAGATATTGTTTATTACAGATTCAATTATAATATGTTATTATTTTCAATAAACGCACTCCAAAGTTCGAATTTTGATATTTCGTGCGTTGTAAAATGTCGACAGGGACGTCTACAATCCAAAAGGTCCGCTTTTGCCATAGAGTATTACTCTGTACAATATCATTCGACAGGTGACGTCATCACAAAAGAAATGATCAATTTTGTGGGGTATTCAGTACTCTACACTCGTGATGTAATGGACCCCGAAATTCCCGGTAATTTTCTCTGAATTTTTTTTGGAAATTCTGACCGATTGTAGATGGGGTGGTGGCATCATTTGCGGATATTTCTGTGAATTTTCGTGACAAGAAAGACGAAGAGGCGGGATATTTATTACATTTGGATGCGGTTCGTTTTTCCTCCGCAGAATATATCAAGTATCTGGAGAGGTACGGAGTTGGATTTTGAATTAAAAAAATGGCGGGAAAATCTAACGGCATCTAGATGCGCGGCAGAAGCTAAAAACGGACCACCTCCGAAAGTTGTACACGGCGAGATGGAGTACGTATTCACGTTTATTCTATTCTAAAACAAATTAATGATCCAATATTCTCACTATCCTCGTGACCCCATCTTGTTGTATCTCCACACTTCTATGTCTATGCAGCTTGACTGCGGCTCATTTGAATTGAAACATTGCAAAAAAATGCAACTGTAAAAATTCATCATCTACAACAGACAAAAATTACCACTCATTTTACTTTTAATTTACAAATTCAGGCCAAGAAGAAAAGAAACTCCGAAGCTTAAATCTCCAGCTCAGGATCTTAGAAAGGTGGGTCAGAGTGATTTTTCGATGAAATTTCATTGAAAAATAATCAAATTCTTCAGGCACGTTCTCGAGGCAATTCCTTCAATGTCAGTGAAAAGGAGGTGATTTTCCAAGAATTTTCACTCATTATCTTCATCTACAACGTTGTAGTCTATCACCGAGATTCACGAGAAATCCATCAATATAATTTCGTCTATTTATGTCCATCTACAATGATGTAGTGATGACGTAATCAGTTACAAGCGATCAAAGAGCAGCAAGAGTGGGTCTTGAACGAAAAGAAGCGAATAGAAGATGAAAAGAAGAAGATGGAAGAAGACAAGAGACTGACAGGTATTTCATTTCAATGTGACCTGGTAGTCCGAACCATCACAATGTTGTGGTATATCTAATCGGTGCGACACTTGTGGTATCTGGAGAGATCTTCATGATGTTTATCTTAACCTTTGAATACCTGAATGCGTCTTATCGCGTTTCTTACCGGGCCAAATATTTGAGACCTGCATGAAATGCGTGATTTATCGATAAGACGCATTCAGGCATTTAAAGGGTTAAAAATATTTATTTAAACCCAAACTGCAATATCAATCCCGTTATCATTATGATATTACACGGCGGACACGGATTTGTACCTTCTAAAATTGTGAATGAGCGATTCTTTTATCTCGGTATGGAACGCGAGTGTCGCGGTAAGGTGGTCACCCGGGTGATAATTCTTACCGCGATGGTCACGTCGCTTACCGGGATTATGAAAATGATATCGGTCATTCATCAATGACTTTCAAAGGTGTACAAATTCGTGTCCGCCAGATAATATGTGACTCTTTGTGAATCTGTTTTTTGATCATATATTGACGAAAATAAATTAAATTTAAATATTGACGTGTTGTAGAGGAGAGGAGGGAAGAAGAAGAGAGGAGGAGGAGGTAATCATCTCATCACATGATCATATGATCATGTATCATGATGATGATGATTTATAGAGAGGAGCAGCAGAGAAGAGATGACGAGAGAAGAAGGGAAGAAGATGAGAGAAGCAGGAGGTAATCATCCGATTATAGATGACTGATACAAGCGTGATATGTCTGTAAATCCTGAAATACTCGGACAAACGTGGAGACGACCATGTTGGCCTTTTCGGCAAAGCCGAAGAAAGTCCGAATTCACTTACTGGTCATGTTTGCATCATCAATTACAAAAAATAATACCCAAAAAATAAAAAAATAATACCACAAAAAATAACACCACAAAAAAAACACAAAAAATAATTCCACCATAAAAAACACAAAAAAAACACTACAAATAAAAAACCACAAATGAAAATAATTTAAAAAACCACAAATGAAAATAATATAAATAAAAAACACGAGAATATTTGATTGGGTTCTATCGAATAAAATAATAATAATGTCGGTAGAGAAGAAAGGCGGAGGGAAGAAGAGGACAGGAGGCTTGATGAAAAGTTCAAAGCCTTTGAAGGCAGATTGAAAATGGAGTCTGAGATGATCCGGGAAGAGTTGGTCCGTTGTACGTTTTTGGCGGGAAATGACCGTTGTAGATGAGAGATAAGAGGAGGGATGGGGAGGGATGGGCAGAGCGAGAGATGGAAATCAAGAGGGAGATGGGTGAGTTGTAGATCGACATCATGAGATTTCCCAGAACATTCTCACGTCACCACCAATTCTTTGAAAAATCAGCGAAATTTCGGGAAAATTGTCCGGAAAAATGATTGATGACGTCATCAGAACGGGAAGCGGAAAAAATGAGAGAATTAGTCCGAGCAGAAAGAGAAGAGCACAACAACCTTGTACAGGTACGAACTTCCTTTCTATCCATCTACAACGAGCCATCTGATGACGTCATCATGACGTGTGCAGACGCTTACGGAAAAGATGGAGGCTTTGAAGTTGGAAATGTTGAACAGCAGAAATTCGGAAGAGGTCAGGGCAAACACTTCCCACACTGCGATGTCAGAAATCGTCGCGAAGAACAACGCACTGCAGGTGAATTTCCCCAAATCTTCTGACTCTTCACGATGACGTCATCACACGTCACGAAATTTCCGAGAAATTCACGCGTTGTAGAGGGAGAATGAGGAGTTGAAAAAGATGATGTCCGGAAGTATGTCAAGCCCACCGGAAGAAGCTAAATCTCTCGTATTCGAAGAGAATATTTCGACTTTGCGGAAAAAAGGATGGTTGCAGGTGAAAAAAATTCAAATAATTTTTTTCTTTCGAATTATTGGAGATAATCACGATTTTTTTGAAAAAGTTTTTTTGTGGTAATTGAACGGAATTACTCCACGAGACAAATAAATGAAAGAGTTGTAAAGCTGTCAAGAAAACCGCGGCGTCATGTTCAATGACTCGAAATCTCCTGGAAAACTCACCGTTGTAGATGGAAGAATTGACCAAATTGAGGGCGGAGCTGAGTGAAATGCAACAACTGAAGAGGACTTACCTTAAACAAGAAAAAATAATCATCAAGCTAGAGGCACACTTGGAAAACTCTTTGAATCAATTTCAACAAGAGAAATCAACCAACGAAGAGGTATTTATATCTTTTCGACGAAATCTCTGGCATGAAAATTCTCGGAAAAAGAAGGCTATGAGAAGATTCTGGGAAAATTAATGGAGTGTACAGTTGCGGCAGCAGATTGAAAATTTGAAAAGTTCGGGAAAAGTCGATTTCCAAGAAAATTTTCGGTCTCAAAACGACGAAGTGGCCAAGGTGAATGAAATTTTATTTGAAATTTACATCTTCAAAGTTGCTGACCTTTTTTAGATGCAACAAAAAATTCAACAATGTGAAGGGACAATACGAGAAAAAGACAAAGAGATTTCACGGGTAATTAACCACGAATTTAACCTCGCAAAACTCTGTGACGCGGCAGAGCCGCGAACACACCGTTTGTCCCGCATCTACAACGAGGCATCTCTGACCACTACAGTTGACACAAGCGCTGGAAGAAAAGACTTTGAGACAGAGTCCAGAGGCCTCTATAGAACCCAACCTGCAGGTTGAAGAGAAGCAAAAAGAAATTGACAAGGTAAAATTTTCTGGGAATTTATTTTATTATTTGTATTACGTAAAATATGTTCCTGAGAACTTTCTTGGAAATATCACAGAAATTTCTCATAAACTTCTAGTTACGTCAGATGAACAACAATTTGGAAGCACTCCTCGCCCGCACTGACCCCAAGACCCTCCAAACAAACGACAACCCCCCATCTACAACGATTCAAGATGTCCAGAAGATCATCGACAACGAGCGAAGGAAATTCGTGGCAGCTCACAAAGACGAGCGGGACTATTGGGAGAAAAAAGAATCGGATTTCGGGAGTGAAATAGTGAAAAAAGAGATAGAGATCAAGAGGTTGGAGGGTGAGAATGCCGCTCTTGCGGAGCAAAACAAAAGGTTCATGAAAAAGTGAGTTGTTTTCAAGGATATGAATGGAAAAATCGGAGAGAATTCAAGTCGATCTAAAAATATAAATTTAAAATTCAAAGTAGTGAGAATATTTTTCAATCTTGAATGAAAAAGGCAATGATATTATTAATCAGAAAAATCAAGAAAATGTATACAAAGATTCAAATATTTAAATTTGAAATTCAAAATAGTGAAAATATGTTTAAATCTTAAAGGAATGAGGAGCGCGGGAAACTGACGCAGTCTTCGCCAAGTGTTAACACTTTCGAACTCTTGATGGGCAATACAATAGACAGAAATACACCCACTCTTGACCCCACCAAAAAGATCACCACCATGCTGGTAATTTTCTCAGAAAAAATTTGGCGCCAAAATTCAGATTTTGAATTTCAAACAGGACATCTATGCGCAGTTCATCCCCCAGGCTCCCCCCGAGACAACCAAACCTCAAGATGGATCTACACCGCCAAAAAATACTCCGAGAAGACTCCGAAGTCAGAGTGAGAGGTCTCAAAGTCTCCTCGACCTGAAGGGTAACCCTGACCCCCCAATTTCCCCGAAAATCTCGAAATCTCCGAGAAATAACAGCCCACTGGAACCCATTTTCCCAGAAAATTCTTCAGAAAACCCTGTGAGCGAGGGCAGAGCGAATCTAACTCGGAGTAAATCGGCACTGAATTCTACCGTTGTAGAAGAGGTCTCCACGCCCCCCGACTACAATTCTGTAAAGCCGAAGGCGGAAGAAACCCGGAGCAAGGTCGGATCTTTTTTTTTCGAAATATGTGATATTTTCTAAACGGAAAAGCCGAAGCCGAAGATTAGCACCGGGTTTAAGGAAATCATCGGAAAAAATACGGCGCCAAACACCCCCACCGTGAAGGATGGCAAGAGAGGTGAAAGATTTCCGCGAAATTTCGTTGACTTTTCTAGGAAATTTCAGCGGAATCTTGAGTCAGTTTTCGTCATCTTCGAGGCAGGACACCCTGGACCAAAACATTGAGCAACTCGACCGTCCAAACTCTGCAGAATGTACGAAGATTTTTTCAAGTTGAAAAAATCTAAAAACAATACAATTGACATGTACAGCCAAACACGAGCCCAGAAAACTCGGCGAAATTCCGAACGGGGGGCAACGGCCCAATTCTGCGGACGTCTTGGGCCGTCGCCATAGCAACGCTTTGCCCACCACTTCTCCCAGAAAACTCATCGATATTTCGAGACTCTCTTCCACCGAAGAAATGGACGCCGTAAGGTTGTCCCCCAGGACCCACGGAGAAGCGGTGAGAATTTCATGAAATTTCACTTGGATTTCGCTGAGCTGTTGTAGAAGAGACCACAAACTCTGGATACACCGTCAGAATCGGAGACCAAGAGGTATTTTTCATTTTCCCGCCATTTTCGAGATTCAAATTTCAAAAAGGACACCCTCGCGGGAAGATAACGGAACGACGTCTACAACGGTCACACCCCTTCGGTCCCCCACACTTCCCCCCACCAGCCCTAGCCCCGTACACCGTACAGAGCCCGAAATTCCCGCCTTAGAGATGGATCACGTGAGCAGATTTCGCATTTTCACTCCGGCAGAGTGGTTATTTTTAGATCAAGGGACACTGTTGACTGGTTGTAGATCAAGAAACAGCCGGTGAGACACCCATCCAGTGGGTCGTACAGAAGGCCGAGTCCTAAACTTCCACCGTTGTAGATGCTAAAATTAGAATTACACTCTGCACCCGGCAAAACGCCATTCCTTGTTCTTATGCCAATATATATACATGTACAATTGAAGGCAATGGAACTGATGCCATCGTGACTCTGTATTCCCAAAGAATGACAATAAATGATGTTCTAATTGTATGAGGATCACCATGATGACGTCATGTCATTTAATGTTGGAAAATAATCATTTTCAATTCACGGAACCACAAAAATGAAGAGATTGACTGCCATGATATCTCGTAGGACCTCTTTAAGGTGGCTGCCTGATCCTCCAAATGAGAACACAGAGACAACAGTCCTCACAGGAAAGAGTTACTTTGTTGATCTGAGATTATACAAAGAGGGAGAAGCAAATGCGGGAAAGATAGAATGGGCTCTCGCTGGTGTGAAAGAATTCCTTCCTGATTCAACTGAAGGTGCATGATTTCGTGATCTAGAAAGACCATCATTCTTTCAACAACTCATTAGAAACTCACATATGCAGAGAACCCAAAGGCGCAGTGGCATCATTACATCTCATCACGCCCCTCTGAAGGACCCGATGCTGGTTCTTTCGACATCTTGCCAAATGGTGACTTGCTGGAGAAGGGAAAAATGTTCAACCCAGAAACCCAAAAGATTCAAGAATATGAAGAGGTGGGATGTCTCTGTGTAAGCGGTACTCACCGCGTTTTGCCCTGTTAAGACGGTGTTTTCACGAGACTGAGCAAATCAGGTATGGAATGAGGAAGTCATCCCAGCAGGCACAAGGGTAAATTCGAATTAAAATCAATTTATTTTTTTAATATGAATTTTCAGTTTTTTTGAAATTTCTTCCTGACAAATTCAGGTAATCTTCTTGGAAAATTCAAGCAGAGAAGATGTCACAGAAGAAGAGAAAAGCAAAGGGCAAGGCCGCACATTTTTGGCTTGCGTTGGTGAAATCTTAATACACTAGATTTATTTTCTCGTACCTGATCAACATGCAGGTGTCACATCTGTGGGTGTCATGCGGGGTGTAGAGGGCAAAGAGTTCACCGGATGGAGAAGCCAGAAGGATGGCATTTGGAGGCTTGTGAAGGTCTCTGGAGATGAAACAAAAGTGTCTCTGCTGCCTGACACAAAAGAGGTGACTCGTTGTAAAAAGAAATGACAGGAATTGTTACGTACTGTGCGTCTGTACAGATGGCATGTCAAAAAGTCTCAGCTTCTTTTCAAGCACAAAGGTGATCGAATGTTTAATTCTGAAAATGTACAGACAGAGATGTGGAAAGAGGGGGATGTGGTCCATTTTGGAGGAAGGAATTGGTTTGTTCATGAACATTACCTTACAGAATAAAGTGTCTTTTGTTGAATTGTTTGTGCTTGTGTCTTTTACATTGTTGTACAGGTCTCTGGAGATGAAACAAAAGTGTCTCTGCTGCCTGACACAAAAGAGGTGACTCGTTGTAAAAAG